>LGRX02026370.1:0-32701 GCA_001247695.2 Cymbomonas tetramitiformis | reverse complement strand
TGATGGCTGCAGCATGTTGATGGGATGCTGAACACATGTTGGGACGATATTGTGCAGAGATGCGGGCGAGGCGCCCCCCGAGGCGCACGAGGCCCAAAGCAAGGAGTCTCCCCCGCCGCCCAATGCTGAGGCACCCCCGAGCCCTCCACTAGCCGGCGGGAGTGCAAGGTAAGGGACTCTCGTGGGGCATGGTTTCCCTCCCACCATTCCTCACGTGGCTCGCTGCAATAGTGCTGCAGCACGCTATCGCGATGGTTGCAGCATGTTGATGGGATGTTGAACACATGTTGGGACGATATTGTGCAGAGATGCGGGCGAGGCGCCCCCCGAGGCGTACGAGGCCCAAAGCAAGGAGTCCCCCCCGCCGCCCAATGCTGAGGCACCCACGGGCCCTCCACTAGCCGGCGGGAGTGCAAGGTAAGGGACTCTCGTGGGGCATGGTTTCCCTCCCACCATTCCTCACGTGGCTCGCTGCAATAGTGCTGCAGCACGCTATCGTGATGGTTGCAGCATGTTGATGGAATGTTGAACACATGTTGGAACGATATTGTGCAGAGATGCGGGCGAGGCGCCCCCCGAGGCGTACGAGGCGCACGAGGGGCATGCTTTAGATGGGACCATTGGAAGTAGCATGCCTGACTTGCGGGCATCCTCAATGTCGACTAGTTCATCGTCCATATCGAAGAGCTTTTCCAGGTGATACATCTCATCATGTTTCCTTGCCTACTTGCTTTCGCCGTAACTATGCTGCGGCACGCTATCGTGATGGTTGCAGCATGTTGATGATGGGATGTTGGAAACATGTTGGGACGATATTGTGCAGAGATGCGGGCGAGGCGCCCCCCGAGGCGCACGAGGCGGCAAATTCAGCTCGTTTAGACGACGGCAGGTACTATTTCGGGATTTCTGGATTCATTGATGTAGTCACTGTTGACGCGGAACGTAGTCCTCACCAATTTCCACTTGACGTTACCCCCGAGGGAGACAACCTACCATCGAATGCGGAAGAAGCCTACGACTTCTTCGAAGCTCATCAAGCAATTTTGACACCGATCCGTATGGAAACTGTTGTCTACCTAGTACACGATGGCAACTTCGAGGCGACTACATACGGCTCGCTGCTGCCCGACGACTCTCAACTCGATAATCCTACACGAGACAATGTGCGGGAGGTTCGGTGCCTTGGGCGACATTGAAGGAGCGTTTCGACAATAAATGATTGGCCAGATTTGATCCGTGCGGTTGGAGTTTGGTCTTTAATTGCAGTTACCACGGATGCCATGGCTGCCGAGATGGAAGAGCCCATGCATGAGGTATTATGTACGAATATTTAGGCACCTCAACTTGCATACTGATTTTTCATGATATAATATGTTGCATTATATCAGAAACCGTTGCCGGGAGATATACTGCTCTGCATATACTGCTCTCTGTGTATGGGAGATATACTGCGGTGGGCGAAGCAGATCTCCGGTGGAAGAGCCAGCTGAGGCGAAGGACACGGAGATGGGTGAGGTGAAGAACACGGCGGGCGAAGCCGATCCTTGGCTCTCGCTCCATGCAATGCATCGTCGAAATGTGGGCTCGGTAACATTGGAGCGAGGGCGGTTTATATGTGATTGTGCCATGTGCTACGGCGGAGTTGTAATAAAGGTGTTGAGCAAGGCCACCCGCACACGACATCGGAAACTCCACGGGCAGATCCAGCCACCCGCACCGGACCCTGAAGAAATCGATGCTGTAGTTTGTGGCAACCGCGGCGAAACCTTAAGGTACTCTCCGCCCTTTCTCTCCCATGAATGATTGGGCAAGCTTGCGTGACAACACATTCGCAATATGTTGACAACGTATTGAAGGTGCATTGCAACTCTCCTACAGACATACGGATGTGGACGTCACGATGGATGACAAGGAGGGCGAACATGCTGAGGAAGCCGGGAGGACAAGCGCACAAGACGAGGTGGTACACGCACAACAGGACGTGGAAGCCAAGGATGTGTCGAGTCAAGGCGGCGAGGCCGGAGTTCCCGACGACGAGGATGGCGATGCGCCTAAGACCGAGGATGCCGATGGTGAGACCAAGGATGGCGGTGGGGAGGATTTGGGGTTCGATGAAGAAGACGACGGAGATGCCGTCCACTCCGTTAAAGCAGCGATTGCTACACAATTGGAAAGTATTGTGAATGCTGCAAAGGAGCTTTTCGGAGGGGAGACGGTAAGAACGCGTTATTATGCCAAATATCGTGCAGTGAACTGCACGTGCAATATGTAGTATGCATATCTCCTACATATTGACACTGTATTGCAGTATATTGCATATGTATTGACAACCACTGAAATTGCGATGTGTACGCAGGACCACAACGTGCGGCGATCAACTAAGCTCCTCGCGGATCTTCTGGAATGGAACTTGGAGGAAAACTTGACCCAAAAATCGTTTTCCTCGTTGTGTGAGATCCTACTTCACAACTTTGATGAGCTCCGCGAAACCCATTTCCCCTTGACGTTCGCTAAAGCTATGGGTACTTTCGACGCTTTTAGTACGCCGTACCAACGAGTGGACATGTGCGTCAATGGATGTTGTTTGTACGAGAAGGAGTTGGAGAACGCGGATCATTGTCCACACTGTAAAGAATGCCGGTGGCAAAGCTTTGGAGCGGCGGAGGAGGATGGCACTCCGGAGGATGGCACTCCGAAGAAGCCGCGATTGCAATTCCTTTGGTGGCCCTTGACGGAAATTTTCCGGAGGCTATTCCATTCACCTGAAGTTGCTGAGCTCATGCGGGCGCATGGCCGTCATACGTCTCCTGAAAGTGGACGCAAAGACACAATTTGGGGTAAGAGCCCAGCACGCGTCTATGATCCCAAAGCTTGTGATAGGATCTGCAAAGGGCATATCTGCAATACACTTAACGTATGTCTTTGACATATTGCAGATGTACACATACAGTTGTATGTATACCGCGGTGAGTTGTATTTTGTCCGGAGTGTGCAGACGGAGATGCGTGGAAAGCGAAGAAGGCGCGGTACCCAGAGTTTTTCCAGGAGTTGCGGAATATAATCATCCTGTTCTGCGCGGATGGGGCTTCCGTATGGAAAAACAAGGCGGGCGTGTTTCCCATGTATTTCCAAATCTTGAACTTGCCGCCGGAGATACGCTCCAAGTACGAGTACCTTGAGGTCTACGGTATTCTTAATGGCATCCATCCCGCCGATACGACTCTTTTGTACGACAAGCTGGTCGACGAGTTGGAGGAGTTGTGGGAGACGGGCTGCGGAGTTTGGGACGCCTTTTCCGAGGAGTATGTTCGTGTACGGTGCATGCTACTCGGGGTGATCATGGATTACAAAGGCTTGGTCGATGCCGGGAAGCGAATGGATGTAAACGCCTACAAGTGTTGCATGTTGTGCCGTACGAAAGGATGTCACAGTCCAGCGCTGGGAAGAATCTTCTACGCATTCTTCAAGCAACATCCTCCTGGTACGCTCTCATCGCTATGCCACCCAGTTTGATTGTTTGCAGCATGTTTGCAACATGCATCAACATGCCTGCAACATACCACAGATATGTTGTATTACTTGTGCACGTGCCATGCAGGGCCGCCGGAGAACTACACGCATGAGTTTGTCAAGCGAATGGGCGAAATACACGAGGCACTTTCCAAATCAGGTTGGTCGAAAGCGGACATGGCGGAACGTTTCTCGGCCACCGGAGCGTCGGCATGGACCTCGTCATGGACCTTGAAGTTGTTGATATTCATAGCACCACCAAGCGCGCAAACCCCGAAGCGGGTGTCAGCGGGCTGGCGGCACTCCAGATACTCGTCGATGGTGTCGGGCACCCGCTCCTCGGCGACAGCGAAGGAGAAGGCGGCGGCGGTGTCGTAGAGCTCCGGTTTGCCGTCTGCAATGTAGCAGACGGCGTCGAAACGAGCGGCGTCGTTGTCGTCCATGGCGGTCTGGAACAGCGTAGCGAGGACGTCATTCTCGCTGTCCGCAATGCTGAAGCCGTGTGCGCCAACATGTCCGCGTGGCCCGCCGTTCGGGCAGTCCCGATGCCAATGTTTCTCCGCCGTAGCGGAGCACGTCGGGTTCCTGCACAGAGGAACGAACGTACCGGTGGGTTTGTGGAAAGCCACCTTCCCCGAAGGCTTCCCACGGAAGGTCTGCGGGAAGTTGCCGTGCTCGGGAAGAGGCTTCGCCGCGAAGCGGACCCCGTCACCATGTCCACCGCGTCCGATGGCGTTCTTCTTGTCGCTGCGGGTCGTGAAGCCCTTCGTGTCGTCGATACGGCTGTGAAGTGCCTTGATCTCCTCCTTCATGTCGAAGAGCTGGTCGCGGAGCTCGCTGAAGATGGTCTTGAAGTCCTCGTCGTCGCCCTGTCCAGTCAGGGTGAGGGCGGAGAACGTGCGCGCAGCAGGCGGGACGTGCGAGTCCGTCCCGTTTTGTGCGTAGCACTCACGGGTCCATTGCTGAATGGTGGCAAGGGACTCCGCCGCACGTTGGTCGTGTAGCAAAAGCCGGTTGACAACCGGGGCATAGAAGACCGGGTCGAGGGACTTGATGAACAGGGACTTGACCTCCATGTCGTCGAGGGTGCTCTTCCGTCAAGCGGACCGGGGAGCGGCGTTGAAGGCGGCGATAGTCCGCGACGGGTCGAACTGGGTGATCTTGATGGCCAGAAGGTCGGCGGTGCCCTGAAAGGGTCCGCCGGAATCCAGAAGCATTCTGGCGATCTCCAGCAACACCCGTTTTCCATCAAACGGGTGCGCCTCCGCTGAAGACTCCATCCAGTCCGCCGCGGGCGACACCGGAGCGATGATGAATTCCAGTGTCGAAAATAGCAGCTTGTTCGCCTCGGCGCGAACGGGCAGCGTGGCATCCTCCAGGTCGAACAGAGAAGAAAACGCGGACTCCTCAGTGACGAAAATGTCCAGTAGCGCCAGAACCAGACGGGCGAAGACGGAGCTGACGTTCGACTCCGTACCGTTAAAACGCCCATGTTTGTCGTCGTGCACCTTCTTGATGACGAGCTTGGCGGCACGCTCGTCGAAGGATTCCTTCGCCAGACGTCTGACCGCGTCGAGGAACAGTGCCCCTGCCGATTGGGCAGCCGGCGCAGCCGCAACCGTAGGAGTGGCTGTTGTGGTCGCATGTCTGGCTGCGGCATCGTCGAAAATGGTAACTAGTGAGCGGCGTGCGGCCGCAGTGTGTGATCTCGTAGAAGTACCCATGATGAAATGACTATAGAGACAGGGTGAGGTGGATAATGCGAGGCGAGGCTAATGATGTGGGCGACGGCTTGCGAGTTGCGGCGGGTCGTCGAGGATAAATCGGGCAAACAGCAAATTGTACGCGGTCGTGTGGGACGAAAAGACGTGATCAATGTCGGACGGTGTACTAGTGACCAGAAACAACAAAATCCAGCCCAACGATACTGCACGGAAAATCAAGCTGCCATAACGCGCACCCCAATCATGTACAATCAACCGCGCGACCGTAACTGAGCCATACCGCCCGTACCGAAAACCTCTCTAACGCGGGTTCCTCACCCCATCTCAAGCGTCGGTGTTTAGCCACTCATGGCCAACGTCGCAGTGTAAAATTAAGCGTGCGTGGTACCAAACCTGCTGAATATATCAGCTGGACTGTATATTCGGCGAGACAGATAATCAGAATAGATAACCGGTGAGAATACTCAGTCTTCCCGTTATATGTTCGGGGTCTAGGGTTCCGGGACCGGTGACAGTCATACACCCTAACTATAGGAATGACAGTCGGGGCGTCACTTCCAGCAGGTGCGGCGGCATCGGCATCCGCCGTGCCGGCCCCTGCTATGCCTGTGTGCTAGGACAACACACGGTGTCATGCGCGGATGACCCAGCAATGTCATACATGCCAGTAGTGTCATACGCGCCTTACAGTATTAGCGCCCGAGACCCCTGTTGAGGGAGAGACCCCCTTATATGGGAGTACACAGTACTACTGTACTGTGTAATAATGTGTCATGAAGAATACTGGCACATCATACTGCATGATAATGTAGTGCAAGCATATGATAGGTTGATGAGACTTGGCCATGCTGACTAGGATTACCTCAGAGAGCTGAGTGAATAAGTAATGGCCAATCGTGCTCTTTAATGCACTTTCTTGCCTCTTTTGTTGCAAGCTTTTTCTGCTCCCGTTCCCAGTGCTCCCATTCCCTCATTTCGCTTGTTCGGTTGTCGTAACCTTCCGTCCGTACTTCCTCGGCTGCTTGTTCTCGTGTTTCTATGTCTTTCTTCCATAATGCTATATTCTCACGGCATCTGTTTCTCTCTTTCAGGTGGCCGTCCCTTTCCTTGCGTAGGGTTTTCGGGAGGTGCAGCCCATGTTGTTGTTCTGGTGCCGCCGCTTGTTTCGGTAAGTTGACATCCATCATTGCCCTGTCTCTTGCTTCCCCCAGTATTTTTGCAACCACTTCTCCCGCGTAGTCTATTGCCCTTTTTCTGTGTCTTTTGTTGGTCCCTGTTTTTATTCTGTTTATTTCTTCTTGCATTTCTACTTGTAGGTCCTTTGTGTACGCAGCATCCAGGGTTTGCCTGAGGGTGTGCCCCTCTGCTTCTGTTAGTGGGAGTTTCAGTCTGTCTGCTTTTGCATGTTGTGGCTTTTGTGCCGTCGGCCTGTGTGTCCCCCAGGCCTTTAGGTCCAATTGTGTTGTGCAGACCATTTTGTGGTCGCTCGTGTGTAGCTCAGTGAGTTCGCCCTCCGTTGGTTGCGTGTAGTATTGTAGCTCTGCTTTGCTCGCCAGCATTCTGTCTATGTTCCTTCGTTTATGCCATGTTAGGGTTGTTTCTCTGGTACCTCCCACATCTTGCAGACCCGTGGCTTCCATAGTTTTGTTCCATTCTTTGTCCCTGCTGTTCTTCGGTGTTCCCGTGGAGGCATTCAGGTCCCCACAAACTAGTACTGTTTGCCCTGTCGCATTTTCGCTGGCTGAGGTCACCATTCGCACATACTCCCGTATGCCGCTCCTGGCTGCCTCTCTGTCAAGTTCCCCTTGTCTTGCCTCTTCTGCCACGTCCTTCCCTTCCACCGGGTAGTATACCCCTATCAGGTGTAAATATTTTCCCCCCGGGAAGTGGAGCAGTGTGTGTGTGAGTACTCCTTGTAGGTGTGGTACCAGCACCTCGGTGTAGTTATGTGGTTTGGCATACTCCCCTGTGAGTATTACGGCCAGGCCTGCCGTGTGGTTGTTCTTATCTTCCTCTCCTTCCCCCTTCGGTATACTTGTGCATATGTTTGACTGTTTCTTGTTTCTGAAGTGCCTTTTTATTTCCTCATTTGCAGTCTTGGTTTCCGTGACTATTGCTATATCTATCTCCCATTTGTTCATTTGTTCCTCCAATTCGTATAGTGAGTGCCGGGCACCCTGTATGTTCCATGTTAGGAAATTTACGGTATGTGGTTGTGCTCCTCGCATTTCCTCAATGTTTAGGTTCTCCGTTTTTGGCATGTTCCCACCCCATTGTCTCAGTGCCTCCAGGGACCCTTTGGTCTCCTCATTGTCCCTTTTGTTCGTTTTTGTTGGTGTACTAGGTGGCAGGTTTTTCTTGGCGCTTGCGGGGGGCCGTAGCTTTTTTCTTGTTGCCGTGCCTGCCTCCCTCTTTAGTCTTTCGTTTGCTTGTTCTGTGCTTTCCGGACAGAACTGTAGTGTGGCCTGAACCAGCTTGTCCGTGGGTTTTGCGTTCTTTCCCTCCTTTGCTTCGCCTATGGCCCGTTGCTTTGTAGTAGGCGCCCTGCCCTCATCCTTCCGTTCATCGCTTCTTGTGTTTTCCTCAGCCAGTCCAGTTGTGTGTTCCGTTATCTGCCGCGTCTCTTGAGTATCCCCCTGTGCCTGTGCCGCGTTTCTGGTCCCGAGCTTGAAGTGCCCTGGTTTGCCATCAACATGCCAGTACTTCCAGCTACCTGCCACTCGTATCGCCTGCTCCCCTTGGCTGAACTTTTCCCATTCCGGTGGTGTACTATGTGTCTTTAGTCCACTGTATCGCACCTTTTGCAGGTCATAAGCTTCTCGCAGTATGGTCCAAACATCTACAGCTGTTAGTAGTTCATCCTGTTTTTCTATCCCTCCTGTAGGTAGCCAGACGTGCGCCTGCATGTCCTGGCGTGTTATTGTGAGCATTACCATCGCCCATTTTCCCCCATCTCTTATTGCTATTTGGGTTCGGCCGTCTGTTGACAATTTTCCCATTGTTTCACCTATGAGGGCATCGGTTTCTTGTTGTAGCGCTTGAAGTGCTTCTTGAACGTTCATTATTGTTTGTATGCCCACCCCTTGTTGTCGCATTATGTCCTCCACCTGCTCCCTTGTGCGGTCACGCACCACCTCCCTCATGAAGGCATCCGCCGCGCACGTTCCTTGAGTTTGCGACTGTTTTGCCCCAGTCCCTTTTGCTGGAGCCTCCATTGTCAGCTCGACTTCACCCGTGTCATGTTCTGCATGTGGCATATTTTCCCTCATAATGGCCGACTTTATCTTCGGCCCGAATCTGTCCCTACATCTGCTCACTACTTCTGTCGTGTGTAGTGTAACGCATCGACTGGTTTGGAGTGTGTTTGTGTACACATACTGTATCCACGCTCCTTTCCTTTCTAACAGCCACTGTTGCCATAGTTCTGCAACATATATCACCCAGACGCCGCAGCTGTATGCATCATATTGGTGCCTATCATACATTGGCGTGGCTCTGGCTTCCTGGCACCCCATTGCCACCTTGTTGCTTGTCACCCATTTGCTTATTGCTATTTGTAGTTCCTCCGCCATTCCCATGTGTTCTGGGGCAGTTTTCTTCCGTGTCTGCCTTTCCATGCCCATAGAATCGTATACATAGGCCTGTAACGTGCAGTTACCCCTTGTGACGCAGACTCCTACCATCAGTAGTAGCCAGTGTCCGTTCCCTATTACTGGTATCTGGGTGCCACCCCTTTTGGCGACTTTTTCCTTTATCATTTCCAGAAATTTATTATCATTTTTCTTCAACAATCTCAGCATTTCTTGCATGGTTGTTGACCCCGGAGGGTTTTCTTCCAGTGTTTCGAGCGCAAGGTCTACTTGGTACATATTTAACTTCCCATCCTTCGCAAATATCCCTTGCGTGGAGGAGTTCTTGGGGTACTGCCCTTCCATTTTCTCGTTCGAACGTGTCCCCCCCCCTATGTGTGAGGGCTGTAGTTCCGCTGCAGCATGCCCACCTATATCCTCCACCCTCACAGCTTTCCTGTCGGGTCCGGTGTCCAAGGCTTTCTTATGTGCTACCTCCGGTTTCCCTTTCATCATCTCGAGCTGTGGCATCACTTGTGGGCTTTTTGTTACTGGTTTCGCTTGTTCCATCCGTTCAGCCAGAGCGCCTAGTACATCTAGTGTTACCTGCATAGTCATTAGTTGGGCCCCCACCATTCTTGCCATGCTCCGGTCTTCTCTTGTCATTCGGCGCATTTCGCTATGTTTTTGTGCCCACCTACTGTGGTTCCTACCCCTCGTTTCTTGCCTTACTACCTGGTTGCTTCTAACTAGTTGTGGCCTGTCATATTTGGTACGCTGTACCCACCTGCATGTCTTCCCTTTCGCGTGCTCACTCCAGTATCTCCTTCCTCTTTTGTGTGCGTACGCATGCTCCTGCCGGTTCGCCCGTAGGTAATATGTGAGGTTTCTCATGAGGTTCGCCCTTTGTTCCCTCTCTTCTGCTGTGGCTGACCACCTGGGGCCCTTTGGGGGCTTTTCCTGTATTGTTCCTTGGCTTCGGTTGTCCTCCCTTTTTGGCATTTTCCCATTTCCCTGTCCAGTTTCAGTTGCTTGCCTGGTTATCGTTGTTGCTGCTGTGTTCCTTTTCTGCACGCATGTCGCGTGCTCCCTTTCCGGTGTTTCTTTTTGCATTCCCGTTCCCGCCTTCCTGCCAGCCTCCCTGCATGCTGTCATCCGCACCCTTTGCGTTGGTTTTTGTGCTGGTGTTATTCTTCCGCCCATATTACTTTTCGTCAGGACCGTAACCGCAACGCAAATTGCAAGTATTGCTTTCATTAGTGTGCCTCGTGAGTTGCCTTCGTGTCCATTACTCACTACGCATCTCCTTCGGGTATGTTTTCCTCCCCCCATAATGCCTCCCTTGTTACGCGTTACACACTCATTTTGTCCCCTCACACCCTTCTTGTTGCATTTCTGAGCTTCGTTTTCCTCAATCCTTATTTGTATATGCCCTATGGGTGTCCCCTCAAAGTATTTCCCCTTTTGGGCCATTTGCACAAAACTTCGTATTTTTACGTAGAGCTCCGGAGCAATTCGCTAAATGTCCAATGTCGTCCGTTCAAGCTCATTTTTATTTTTCGTTTGTATTTTACCATTTGTAGGCCCTGTGCGAAATTTTTTCGTCTAATTTTGTTATTATGTGCACCTATACCCCCCTTTTTCTGTAGGTACTCACCCTTTGGGTTAGGGTTCCCCTTCATTTCCCTGCACATAGCTGTGCAAGCTGTTGTAATTGGCCTTTTCCCTTTCAATGTATCTTGTGGGTTCCTCTTGTTATTGTTGTCCCTATCGTTTCGTCGGTGTGCATGTTCTTCTAGCTTCACACGGTTTTCCTTGTTACGCGTTACACATGTCTGCAGCGTCGTCCCGTTCCTTTTGCAGCATATCTGGGCTTCATTCTTCCCAATATGTCTTTGTGCATAACCCTTGGTTGCCTCCTACGGACAGGGGAGTTTCACGCACTGCAAGTACGGGTTGGCGCACCTCATGTCTTACCTGTGTCGCCCCATCGCCATTGTTACCGTTGTCTTGAAGCCCTGCGAGCACAGTTAGTAGAAAAATTACATTTTAAAAAAAATCTATTTTAGAGCCCGCGGCCCGGAGAGAGGTGCACGCCTCAGGCGGGTTCGCGAGAAGTGTGTAGCCTGCACATACTATTCCCAAAAAATTAGTGAAGATATCGTATCTTTTTGTGCCTTTTCGAATTTTCAAAAAAATGCAATCTGAAAAAGTTGAGGGTGCTTGTCGCAAATGCGAACGCCATGGATATATTGGGTGGATCCAGACCGGACCAAGCATCGAAGTAATTAATATATGTCCCATTGATACTAAAAATCATTGGGCGCGCCTTCTAGATCCGAACCAATGCCCAATTAAATTCTTGCAACATTGGTCCTTGTGGGAGGACCATAATCGATTATGGTCCTCTCACAAGGACCATGGGATAGTAGCCACAGAGAGCTGAGTGAACAAGTAATGGCCAAGGCCAAAGAAACAGTTGAGATTTCTAGAGTAAAAACAGCCGCATGACAAAAGTCAAATAAATACCTAATTCTTACCTGCAAGTATATGTACAGTAGTAAGTCAGGACATAGATCCTAAGAGTGACATAGCTCACTATGACCTTATAAAGCATAATATAGAACCTTGCTTTATATGAGTCCCATCACAAGTAGTTACAGTGTCTGTTATGTGAGGAGGGTTACAGCTGCCTCCCACAGCCTGTCTTGGAGAATGAGAAAGAGCTCCTGGAGCTCTACGGCTACGGCCCGCCGGTGTCCCTTCAGTCGACGCGGGTGACCACCATGGAGAAGTCCGGCGGTGAATTCGCGGGGGTTGTGGAGACTGTCAACCACGCCGCGGTTGCGCCGGTTGACTTGACCGGCTACGACACCGACGACTACGAGGATTTTGCAGACGGCAGCTTCGCCGTCAAGCCGCGGGCTCCGGCCATCTCGGCCAATCATGCGTCAGAGCCCGCAGCCCACGTGCCTGAGTCTGGTGGTGCTTCCCGCACCTACGGATGTGGCAAGCCGCCATGGGGCTTCCCCGCACACGCGGGCCCGTGGGGGTTTCCTTACTTTATCTCCCTCATTCTTTTCATCTCGATCATGGGTGTGGGGGCTGCCGCCTACACGGCGGCCAATGACATCGACTCTGTGCAGGTATCGGGTCGGGCTGCACCGCAGCCTGTGCTGTGCAGGGGAGACTTATGCATCTACCCCGGTATATCCGAGCTGGACCCCGTCACTCTGGATGCAGTACTGCACTCCCTGGGTGCTGCGACGGTGGTTCACCGGCCGCCTGACCCACTGGAGAGCAGTGCTGCAAGCTACTACCGTGGACATTGTGGTGACGGTGCTCCTCTGGACTTTGACCCCGAGTAGCTTTCCTTCTGGCTCTGGCGGTGCACCACTCTGGTGGTGTACTGAGATGTGCTTTGACCTCAACATGGTCTTCAATTTGGTTTATGCTTTGCTTTGACACCTACAATCTTCAGCGTCTGGTTTGCTGCCACAGTGCTTTTCAGTAGTTTAGCCG
The DNA here is from genome assembly GCA_001247695.2 of Cymbomonas tetramitiformis. NCBI lineage: Eukaryota > Viridiplantae > Chlorophyta > Pyramimonadophyceae > Pyramimonadales > Pyramimonadaceae > Cymbomonas > Cymbomonas tetramitiformis. Next base: position 20,376 of record LGRX02026370.1, on the reverse strand, counting down.
GACCTGAGTGCCTGTATGTTTCTGCTCTTGTGCCGGCTAGAGGGTTTCAATTTGTGTATCAGAATAGCACAGTTGGATTAGCAGTTAGGTTTGTCACCCTAGCTAGCCAACGCCGGACCGTGACTGATCCGTAAGCCCGTGTTGTGACACACCGAGTGTCACATGTAGTTAGACCCGAGACCGTTCCTCGGAATTCACGGCCGGGAATTTCAGATTCATGGCCGCGAATCCTGACTCCGTGACCGTTCCGGGTATATCTAGCTTAGGGTTTATTTCTTATGCGAGTTTATCTATATTGGATTGTTTGATATCCGTGAACCGGGATTTTCCAGTAATATAAATCCGGACGCCACGTACGCACGGAACGTCATGCAGTCCAGAGAAATTTCATCGTTAAAACTGGTCACGCGACAGCGACATCCGACACGACACGACGATATACCTAAAGTAAGTAGATTATTCAAGAGTTTGACGATTATTCAAGTCTACGGTGTATGGTACGACTTTTATCAAATCTACGGTGTATGCGGGTACCATATCTTCAAATCTATCGCGTCGCGACCGCAAATTCTTTTCAGCAAATCTCCCATTTAATTACTAGTGATGACTGTATCAAAACCCGCTCTACGACGCTTCATATGTGTGTGTCAACGTTGAAAGTATTGGAATTGGTAAAATTCAAGTCGTATCGACAATACCTAGATGACGATGCATTGCATATAAATTATTGTCAATATCGAATGTATCATCATTGCTTTCGGTGCCTCTTCAGCTGACAGTGACACACGTTTACAATTTATATCATATCACGACTTTCGATCCCTAGCCAATGCATGGAGTATGTATCGATAGCTGATATTATAAGGCACGAGCTCATAACTTGTTTCCATATCGCAACTGCCGCATTTGCATGTCGCTGTCGCGATGCCTCCAGTGCGGGACGTCTGCGCATTTCCATTTGCTTTTATATTTGCTTGATGATCATAATTGAAATTTTATTTGAAATTGTATACACCCATGCATCGTCTCCCATCCGCATGGCAGAAATCCCGTTGGATGCATCCCAACCGACATGCAAGCTCGACAGTTGCGATACAGGAAGCGAGTTGTGGGCAAATGTATTTCACAATTGCACCATGCGTGTTCGACATGCAGACGATGTAGAAGGGAGACCGCTAGATCGCATCGCGACATGCGAGCACGACGTCTGCAAATATAAATGTATTAAAAGGAAGCACGCCGCTATGCCACTTGCGTATCTTTATAATTGTAGCATGTATGCGCGTCCACACAATGCATATAAACTCAGAAATGTCTGCACGAATTGCCACTGCGTTTATGCACTTTAGCGACGAAGGCTGTAAATACATGTGCGCCATGCGCAGCGGATGCCGTATCAGATGGAGCGCTGGCGCTGCGACACCGTTGGATAACGGATACATCTATACGAAGCGTATATAAACTTCGTATATATATACCCGCCGATGGTAGATGATCAGTATTGTAATGCTCATGCAATATCTTTGGATGCGGCACATGATATATAATCGATATCCAATATATGCATACTTTATGTAATCGAGTATGCATATATGCACATGTTCGATATCGATTATACATCATGCATGCACGGCATGGTAGATTATTATGAAAAATTCTTCGCGAATGCTCGACTGTGGATGCATGGCCAACATGCATACATCATGCAAACATGCAAGCTGATGCACGAATGGCACTATCGATGATGGAACATGATGACAACATAATGCATGTGCATTACTCGCGTGATATTTCGTAAGGTCAATATATGCGTATTTAATGTTTAATTATACATAACGATGCCCGTGACACAATCGAAAGTCGGCGATCGTCACAGCTGCTTGAATTTCTGATCGAAATGACGATATGTTCTCATCTTCACCATTATTCAAGTTATAATGTACATATAATATACATATAGATATATAATATATATATATATATATGTATATATAATATGCCGACATCGCGACAAAATTCCCGAACCAGATAGAATGACAGTTTCCGGATAGGACCGCCACTAGCAGAGCTAGGGAATAAAGGTCAGAGCACAGAGGTAGGTAATAAAATAAGGGAAGGGTTATACGCGCTGGGATTCACACGTCGTTTCCGTCTCAATCCCGAAAAAATTCTGAACCAGCGTGACGGTCATATCGTCTTGCATCGTCTCGCGTGTCATCGTGAATTTAATTTCCAGGATTATTAAAACAGATAATCAATTTATCTTACATCGATATCGCGCAGTGGAAGCGTGGTGGGCCCATAACCTGGCAGATATATAGTCTGGCGGTAATATATATCTAACTGGTGAGATAAACCCTGAGTTAAGGGTTACGGAATCAGAACGGTAACAGTGTGATAGATAAAAGAGAGGCATACATAAATACCTAACGGGTGTTTCCCGTCTACTGGTGACGGTCACCCAGCCTACCATAGGAAGTGACATGTGACAGTTTTGAGTGTCACAGTGTCAAATCCAGCAATTACCGTTGGCGCTGGCGTTGACTAGCTCAACCATAAAGCGCTCGCTGCGACATTTACTGCTCATAATTTTCTCAACGTTCCTTCGCCTCATGGCCGGAACGGTGTTCACTGTGACTGCTGTGTTATGTGCAGGGATTGCGGAAGTGTTTGGCTGTTTTTATTTTTCAATTCGTTTATTGCATATATGCGAACTCACGGTATTCGGTGTGTGCAGCTTGTGTCGCAGGTTTTCCGATGGCGAGGAGGGACGCACCTTTTTGAGATGTGGAAGTCTAGGGCAACCTAGCTTGGGATGATACCCAACCACATCGGACTTACTTTGTTTTCATATTTTAATCTACTCACCTTGCATATGCATACAAACTTTGAGGAGCATCGAGGTTTGATAAGTTTTAGACTGATTTATCTTTTTGGGTTTGTGGCGCCATCGCGACCTCTTGGGATGTGGAAGTCAAGGTTGAGCATGCCAACCTTGCTTGGGTTCGAACCCAACCACATCGAAGTCTGAGTCCTTGTGCTTCAGGGAAATAAAATATTTATATCTTAGCAATATTTGTGGAAAGTCTCGTGCGCTAGAACGCACGGGAAGCCCTTGGCTGTTTGGCATGTATTGGGTTTGGGTCCATTCGAGCCCAAACCCAATACATCTGCCAAAGAAATAAACTGATCATTTCGCGAACAACGTATCTCAGTCCTTGAGCTTCAGGAAACTTAAAGAGATATATCTCGAGAATATTTGTGGAAAGTCTCGTGCGCTAGAACGCACGGGAAGCCCTTGGTTGTTTGGCATGTATTGGATTTGGGTACATTCGAGCCCAAACCCAATAAATCTGCCAAAGAAATAAACTGTTCGTTTCGGGCACAGTGTATGCCAGTCCTTGAGCTTCAGGGAACTTAAATGTATATATCTCGACAATATTTGTGGAAAGTCTCGTGCGCTAGAACGCACGGGAAGCCCTTGGCTGTTTGGAATATATTGGGTTTGGGTACATTCGAGCCCAAACCCAATAAATCTGCCAAGGAAATAAACTGTTTGTTTCGCAAACAATGTATCTCAGTCCTTGTGCTTTAGGGAACTTGAAGATATATATCTTGGCAAAATATCAGCGTAGTTTCGTTTGTTAGGAAGCACGGGAAGACCTTGACTGTTTGGCATTTGTTGGTTTGGGTACATGAAAACCCAAACCCAAAAAGCTCTTTGTCATGAAGTGACCTTCTCGTGCATACTTGACGACAATCCTTGCGCGCAAGATGGTGAACTAATATTACTCTCAGCAAATTTAGTGCAAAGTTTCGTGCGCTAACACAGAGGACTTCGATGTGGTTGGGTTCGAACCCAAGCAAGGTTGGCATGCTCAACCTTGACTTCCACACCCCAAGAGGTCGCGATGACGCCATAAACCCAAAAAGATAAATCAGTCTCTAACTTATCACACCTCGATGCTCCTCAAACTTTGTATGCATATTCAAAGTGAGTTGAATAAAACGTGAGAACAAGGTGGGTCCGATGTGGTTGGGTGTGATCCCAAGCTAGGTTGCCCTAGACTTCCACACCACAAGAAAGCGCGCCCCTCCTCGCCATCGGAAAACCTGCGACACAAGCTGCACAAAATGAGTATCGTGAGTTGGCACATATGCATAAGTAAACTGAAAAATAGAAGCAGCCAAACACTTCCGAAATCCCTGCGCATAACACAGCAGCCACGACATCGTTCCGCCCATGAGGCGAAGCGAAGGACCGTTGAGAAAATTATGAGCAGTAAATGTTGGTGCGCAGCTCTTTATCCTTGAGCTAGTCAACGCCAACGGCAATCGTATCCGCGATATCGATGGAAGATAAATTGATGATGATTTTAATAATCCTGGAAATTAAATTCACGATGACACGAGACGATGCGATGCGAGACGATATGATAACGCACCCGTTCTCCCGTCCTAAGCGTCCCGTCCTAAGCGCTCGACGGTCGCGACAGCTCGCGATCCTGAATCTGGCCTGCTCGTCGGTTTTCTGAATTACAGAGCTCCGCGATTTAATCGGGCATTTCCAGCATTTTTAATGCCGCGGTAAATTCGGCCGCCATTCGTTTTCCCGTAAAATCTGTCATACTGAGACACATTACGTCTGTATGATCGCGCTTGACACACACTCGTGTTACCAGTGAGACACTTTACGTCCAGAGACACTTTACGTCTGTTAATTTACAAAGCTCCATGGTTCCTAGGGTTCCAGCTAATTCGTTCACTCCTCTTACTCGCTAATCAATATGGTTCGCTCTGGTCCCAAGCCTTGCAGAGTTCTTTCAATCGCCAAGGAAGGTTGCAGGTTGACGCGCTTTAAGATTAGGAGCAATTGCTTCTTAAAGCTTCGCGACGTCAACCACAAATGCAAGCCTTGCCTTGCGTGCAAGAAAGTCCGCAACAAAACCTCTCGCATTCGCGAGAGTTTATACAATGGCTTCATGTCTTCCGAGGCTTCATTCAAGGAAATCATTTCCTTCTTGTATCCCGCAATTGACTTACCCAATTCAATGGTCAAGCGTGTTTACAAGGACCTCGCATCGGGCGAGTTCGCTCCACCCCCTAATTTCTGTACCTTGCCTGACATCAAAGTCCTCACAAAGGCTCTCAAGCCTAAAGGCATGAAGGCCACTGAAATAGTGGACCCTCTTGCCTCAGGCGAAACCCTTATCAACGCGCTTCTCAACAACATCGCGGACGCGGAAAACGTTCTCCAATTCTCGTTTTCCAAATTGCCCGAGAGTGCAACGAAAGGCGAAGAGCCCCAGAGCCCAGTAGAGCCCACTAGGGCGTTTTATAGGGACGTATACAACAAGCAAAAACAAAACTTCGTTTTCGTCGCACCCGAAAGTGCAAGTGCTGATTTCTTTTGGCCCTTTTTTTGTGACCAAGCGTGGGAGTTCTGTGCGATGCTTGGTCCCCATGACTGGCATACGCGCCACGAACATCGGCGTCTCTTCCTTGGGACCATGATGAACGGCCTCCACAACTGCTCGTTTTATGTCTTGCCCACACCAGCAAGATATTTGCGACGACTATGAAGATTGCATAGTCACCTATGCCCAAAAAGAAGAGGGGAACTATTCCGATAGCGATTGAGTACTTCTACGTAGCATTCCCTTTGAAATAATACACGTGTAGATTGTACCTTACTCCCTTCTACGTAAATGTAACACACATTGTATTCTACCTTGCTTGCATTTGTTCCATCATATTGCTTCGTTCGTTGTTTGCATCTCTTAGCTACTCACTCACATTCATACCTTGTTGTTCACCTACATACAAACTAGATCCATATTTGACAAACCATATTCTTAGGTCATACGTACTCATCGTAACTTTCGCATCCTACTTGCATAGTGTGCCGCGTGTTTACCAACATCATACTTACAAAGTGACATATCTCACTTATTATCTCACCTACATACGTACAAAATGCATGCACTCACCTACATACACGATATGTATTCACCCGCATATATACTCTCACCTACATATTTACAAAGTTACATATCTCACTTACCTACATACATTGCCTTCGTTCACATATATTCCACACACGCATGTGCTTGCCCGCACACACACACACGTAGCATCTACAACCTACATATATATTCACCCGCGCATATACTCTCACCTACATATTTACAAAGTTACATATCTCACATACATACATACATCGCCTTGACATATATTCCACACACGCATGTGCTTGCCCGCACACACACACACACACGTAGCATCTACAACCTACATATATATTCACCCGCGCATATACTCTCACCTACATATTTACAAAGTTACATATCTCACATACATACATACATCGCCTTGACATATATTCCACACACGCATGTGCTTGCCCGCACACACACACACACACACGTAGCATCTACAACCTACATATATATTCACCCGCGCATATACTCTCACCTACATATTTACAAAGTTACATATCTCACATACATACATACATCGCCTTGACATATATTCCACACACGCATGTGCTTGCCCGCACACGCACACACACGTAGCATCTACAACCTACATATATATTCACCCGCGCATATACTCTCACCTACATATTTACAAAGTTACATATCTCACATACATACATACATCGCCTTGACATATATTCCACACACGCATGTGCTTGCCCGCACACACACACACACACACGTAGCATCTACAACCTACATATATATTCACCCGCGCATATACTCTCACCTACATATTTACAAAGTTACATATCTCACATACATACACACATCGCCTTGACATATATTCCACACACGCATGTGCTTGCCCGCACACATATCTATATATGTACTCCGCATATATCTATCAATATATTATTCACATATTCTTCCAAGGACTAAGCATATACAAATTGTTCAAAATGTAGCTCACACACAACATATCGCATGCTTGCTTGGTTTTCTTGCGAACCGTTGAACATATCTCAAAATCGTGTCCACCGTGTCCCCCTTGGCATGCGCCTTGCTATAGAGGAATTTACTCAACCACGTGATGGAAAGAATCTTCGCTTGCGGTCCACCCACTAGGTGCATATCGGCGATCACTTCCTTGCGTCCATATATCCGGCCCTTCGAGAGAGAGAGGGCTTTCGCCTCGGCAATGGCGCGGTTCAACATACCTTGCAACTCAAGGTCTCGGGCATTCGGGGCATTCTTCCCTTTCTTCCCTTTGCCCGGTCGTTGCCAAGTCTCTTCCATATCCAATGAGGGCCCATCGCCAACCGTCTCCTCCGGAATCTCGGCATCTTGAACCGCGGGCAAAGGTATCTTCTTGCTCTTGCACTTCGCTTGCTCATCCCAAAATTGCTTAATATGGCCCTTTGCCAAAGCGACTCGCCTAGAAAGATACTCGTCTACTCGCATGTGCAAGTTCCCACCAAGCTCCACATTCTTCAAAACATTGTACCTTGTCTCACTCACCGCATCGGTTTGATGAGTTACCCCCGGAAAAAATAATTTCACCCATAACACCGCATACTTCCACCAAAAGCCGGTCATGTAAACACTCAATGTAGTGCTCCGCACGACATTGGGCACCCCTTCCCCATCGTTTGGCATCTTTATGGTTCCCAAGTGTGGTAAGAGGGTGTAACGGAATATCAAGAAGACCTCTCCGCTCGCGCTCGTCTCATTTGCCTCCTTGAAAACCAAGCCTTCACGAAGGTCCTCAATGTCCTCCGCGGTCAACATGGACTCCACCATCAGTTTGCGGTGCTCAAAGTCCGCCATGGACGTGGCCTCACGGACGTAGTCAAACATGCGGCACCCTATAATACCCCATTGTACCTTGTTGTGTAGCTTCACCTCGATCTCCGTCATGTCCTTCTTGCACTTGAGAGTAATAGCCCGATGACAATGCCAAAGACACCAAACGTATAAAAGAAAGGTTTGGGAGCGGGGAATCTCACCCGCAAACTCCTTCCGAACGCGGGCATCGTAGTCATCGAATGTCTCCCCATTGTATACAAGCAAAATCGGAGCCAAAAGGTTCAACCCACAATCGGAGTGACATTCCCGCGGGATGATGCAATATCCGAAAAGTTTCTTCTCCCTTGATCGATAAAACAAAAGAGATGCGGCAAGGGCGCTTCCCCGCAGATCCAAGCCCACATGTTCCCAAATTATAAAGGGTGGGCGAGCACGAGAGCCGGCGGCCTCTTGAGGAATCTGAGCCGTGAAATTTAAGGGGTGCTTCTTGCGGGTGGTGTCCCCATCCGATACGATGGCTTGCTCCTCATGATGATCAACAATCGCCCCCGTGCCATCCACGAACAAGGCAACTCTACCGTGTTTGTGGTAGATTGCGATCATCTCGTCACTGAAAAAATCTACACTCATCGGGAACATTTGAACTCTAGCTATAAAGCGGTCCTTCGCGGGGAGGTCTTGCTCATCGGTCACCATTTTGTGTAGACTTTGAAAGACATCCGCATCTTGCCGAAATGATGTCTTGTCATCATACAAGACCTTTTGTGCGGTACGCTTGGATATACCGATTCCCGAACGGTTGCCGGAAGCATCATCGCCTAATAAGACTAACATCTGATTGTACGCATTGAAGGCGGTAGTGGCTAGGCCTTGGGAAGCAAGGACATCTTTGATCTTCTCCAAAAGATGCGAGGAAGACAGATACGCTGTCCGGCTAAGCTCGCTAGGAGACAAACTGATAATCCTATAACTTGTGTCTGGCCGAAGCTTTATGCTCTCGGAAACCCAGACAGAGAAACGATGACTGTACTACTGTACTGTACTACTGTACAGTACAGTGCTAGGATGTCACGGACACGAGACGGAAGCAGGGTCAGGCTAGGGGCTAGTCAGAGCCCATAATAACTAAGCCTAAACCCGAAGTCCAGCACACCACCCGTGGGTGTGACTACCTAGCAAGGCAGGTACAGGGTATACAGCCACGTGATAATAAACAAACACCTACGTGCAACTCGGTGGAAACCGATCACTTCTAGCTGGGTGCCGGGGTCTTGACCCGGTCATCCCACTACTGGGCTAAAGCTAATCAAGCTGCCAGGATGATTTACTAGGAACTCAGCCACTTCGAAGCTGGTCAGCAGAGCTGAGTTCAGCGGTTGGGATGTAAACACAGAGTAACCCCGAAGTGAATTGCAGACTGTCTTTTTGAAATTGAGCACCACCAGGCCCAAGTGGGCAAGGCGGCTCCACAGCAGAAAGTAAATCAACTGAGGAATTCATACAAGCAGATCCCCATTGCGGTTTGAACATCGAAGAAAGAGATAAAAGAACTCGATCGTCTGGCGGCCAATCACGGATGTCCAGAGAGCCAAGTGGCGGATCCGAAGCAAAGAGATCTCCAGTAGACCGAGGGACGGTGACTCCGGGCTCAACCAGGCCCCTGTCACCACCGCCCACGGCAACCAGAGACGCCGTAGCACTGGCCAGTAGAGAACAGCAGAGCATCGAGGACATTAATGCACACCGGAGAAAACTCGGCGGAGCCCGCGGACGGCACATCGGAGCTGCTAGTGGCGATGCCCCCCTGTCAGAGTCATGCTCAAGAGTGCCGAAGGAGTCAAAAGCCACTTGCTGCCCGCCGTCAGAGTCATTGTCAGAGCCTTGGTCGTTGTCAGAGACCTCAGAGCCAACGTCAGAAGTCTCAATCGTCATGCCAGCAAACAGCGGAGCCGGTGCAGAGTCGCCAAGCTGGAGCGATGGGACAGAACCAGGCAAGCCGAGAGAGCCAGGGACAGCCACTGGCGGGTCATGAGCCGTAGGCACACCACCAGCCACGAGTGCAGAGGGATCCCGAACCGCAGGCGGTGGCGGAATCGAACCCCGTGCACCCGAGTGGAATGTGGCTAGAGGAAAGTGAGCCACGCCGTCACCGTCAGCCGCCGCATCCTGAGCGGAAGCCGCCGCATCCCGAAAGTGCCGCAGAGACGTGGGCTCAGCCGTCACAAAAGAATGTGCCGACAGCTCGCACACCTCTGGGCGACCCTCCATCGTGCAGAGCGACTCGAAGGCGTGCTCATCTCCCGCGTCATAGAAACGCTGGAAACGAACAGCCAAGCAGTCAGTCTCGTAGTCCTCAACCGCACTACAATAGTGGGCAGAGTGACGACCGCCGTTGGGGCATTCAGCATGCCAGTGCTTCAAACCACTTTGTGCACACACCGCATTCTGGCAGTGGGGCACGAAGGCACCACTCTTCTTGTCAAATGAGACATGAGGAGCGGCGCCAAGCGGTTTAACACCAGCACGATGGAGCTTGGCAGCAGAGCGGGTAAGGTGCTTGCCCGCAGGCGGAGGCCCTTCCCGCTTCTGCCTCTTTAGGTCACGAATGTCCTGTTGCATGCGCTCCAGCTGCTTCTGCAGACTGGACAACGCCGCAGCCAGGTCAGACGCGCCATCGCCGAATGACAGAGCAGAGACAGGGGCGTCAGAGACTTTCAGGCCGTGACGGAACTGCTCCCGCACACGAGCCTGAATAGTCAGGAGAGACACGCCCTGCCGCTGGTCAGCCCGAGCCAGAGAGTTAGCCAAATCACGGTATAGCCACGAATCGCCGAGAGCCTTCAGAAACTGCCGCTTCACCGCGTCCTCTGGCAAGTTGTGGGAACGCCGAACGTCCCTCAACAGGCCATTGAACTCGCGGATGCCACGGTCAGGATCTCTGCTGCTGGGGATGCGGACCGCCAGCAGCAACTCAAAAGAGTCAAAGGGTTCCGAACGTTCCTGGAGCATGCGCACCACCTCAAGGGCAGCGCGCTTGCCATCTCCAGGAACGTCGGACCCAGAGGCCTCAAGCCAGTCACGGGCAGGCGAGCCAGGGCGAGCCAGAAATGTCAGAGCCGAGAGCAATAATTCATTTGCCTCATGCCTAGCCTCAACTGCCATGTCAGTCAAGTCAAACAGGGGAGCAAACGCCGATGATTGGAGCACAAACTGCGTGCGGAGCTCATGCATCAATTGTGAAAAAATGTCCACAGCGTCTGCTTCTGTCCCTGCAAAGCGCTCCGATTTGTCGCCTAGAATCTTTGTGGCAACGGTTTTGGCAATTTTCCTGTCGAAACTGTCACGAGCCAACTGCTTACACTTGTCCAAAATTTCTCTCGCAGCTGCGGTGGTCGGAGCTGGCAGCTGCGGCGTGTGTGGAGTCGCAGCGTGCTGCGCACCAACGTCATCAAAAATCGTTTCCAATCTACGGACGCGAGACCGCGTCGATCTATTTGCTGTGGTAACCATGATGAAGAGACAGGGGAGAAGGTTGAGCTAAACAGGGAGATGGTGGAAGAACGCTTACAGCGGCCAGACGGTTCGTAGAAGTCTCAGCTGACAGATCAAAATTCACAGGTCGTAAGCGAAACCATGAGAGCGGCCAAAATTTGTCACGTGTGGAACGACCTCGCCGGAGCTAGCGGCGCACGAAACAGATTAACTCTCGCTGCGACGATGCTTCCGTAAAATAAAAATAATCCGTCACGAACTGATCTCCTGCGCAGCGAAGGCGAGCACAATGCGTGCCGCCATCACTGCCAAGTCAAAAGGCCATACCGCAAGAGTAATTCACCACCGCCCAAGTGGGCGCTCAACCCCTCCTACGTCCTACTTAGCCGAACATGGCAACAGCAAGGCGCTGTGCCATCATCAGAATCACCGGAAAGCCGGTGCGGCCTATAACCTGCGAGGAAGACAGATACGCTGTCCGGCTAAGCTTGCTAGGAGACAAACTGATAATCCTATAACTTGTGTCTGGCCGAAGCTTTATGCTCTCGGAAACCCAGACAGAGAAACGATGACTGTACTACTGTACTGTACTACTGTACAGTACAGTGCTAGGATGTCACGGACACGAGACGGAAGCAGGGTCAGGCTAGGGGCTAGTCAGAGCCCATAATAACTAAGCCTAAACCCAAAGTCCAGCAAAAGATGGGTTCGTTGCATGCCTAGCACTCGTCCATACCCGTTCAAGATGTAAGCTTCGTAATGGGCACATGGAGTAACATTGACTACGGTGATGGGATAGGTAGAGGCATCCTTATCAAAGTCACGGAAGAAGCCGCCAAAGTAGCTTTTATGTGGGCACCTCGGACAAGCACACTCAAAGAGATACCACCAATCAAAGTCAATCGAAGGGCCTTTGGAGGCTACGCGGGTGCGGTGATTTGTACCCACTTTGTGCCGCTTGATGAAGTCCCTGGATGCGGCAAGGGCACATTGTTCCCCCAATATTTGAGGATTCTCGGTATGAAGGGAACGGAAAAAACCGGAACGAACACCTTTCTGAACGGGCACCCACGCCTCATTAGGCAAATCAAGAACCTTGAGCACTTCTTCCACCGGGAGATGTATCACGGATTGTGGGTTGCTTGGATACTTGAAAAGTTGGCCATCGGACGAAGCTTTCTTCTCTTCCAAGCGCGGGGATGACCTTGGAGGGGCATGGTCTGTTGTCGGCTGAAGGTTGCTTAAGGGTGCCTTTGAGAAAGTGTACATAGGGGCATCGGTGGTCATGCAAAGAAGACTTGCGGCGGCATGCTTGCATGGGGACGGTCCTTCAAAGGCGCAAGTGCAACTAAACTCGTTGAAGGATGTTCCAATACTCGTGACTCTGAATTTGCAATCATAGATTGGGCCCGTTTCACTTTGGCTACGGACTTTGGTTTCACACTCGAAGGCACCTAGGGGCTCATTTAGGGTCAATACAACCAAGTTCACATGGTGCATAAGGGCCAAATGTTTGCCCCTTCCTAAGATGTCACGAGGCAATTCCTCTTCTAAAAGTCTGAAAAACAATGTAGGAATGGAGTTCATAATGAAGGTTGAAGCTTGAATCGTGGATACACGGCAAACCCTAAAGATTTGGCTCTGCAGACGTAAAGTGTCTCAGTACAGACGTAAAGTGTCTCAGTGGCTGTGTGAAGCAAACCCTAAATTTGAAGGCCCCAAGAATGCAGACGTAAAGTGTCTCTCAGGCAGTGAGAGCCAAAGATCCGAGAAGAGATCCCCAAGAGTACAGACGTAAAGTGTCTCTCTGTCAGTGAGAGTCAAAGAGCCGAGAAGAGATCCCCAAGAATGACAGACGTAAAGTGTCTCTCTGTCAGTCTAGCCGCCGTCAACCGTAAAAATGAGGAATGTGGGAGTATGAGTCCCACTTTGTAAGTCAGTTTGACTGACAATGACGTATGACAGATTTTACGGAAAAATAAAAACGAATGGCGGCCGAATTTATCGCGGCATTAAAAAATGCTGGAAATGCCCGATTAAATCGCGGAGCTCTGTAATTCAGAAAACCGACGAGCAGGCCAGATTCAGGATCGCGAGCTGTCGCGACCGTCGAGCGCTTAGGACGGGACGCTTAGGACGGGAGAACGGGTGCGTTATGACGATATGACCGTCACGCTGGTTCAGAATTTTTCCGGGATTGAGACGGAAACGACGTGTGAATTCCAGCGCGTATAACCCTTCCCATAAAATAATTCACTTCATGCCAAGACTATAATGAGGTCAGAGGTAGAGCCTACACTGTACTGTACAGTAGTAATTTGGTCTGGTTCCAAATCATAAGGAGCAGAGGTATAAACCAAATATTCCACCGATGATGGGATGAATAGATACGACCGGTGTGTCATCGTTGTACACGTGGCATTCATCGATACAAAGTCTGCTGCACACGCGCCCTTTGCGAGCGTTAATCGTGGATGGTTCCAGCCTTGGAATGATGCATTTTGTTCTTGTGGATGTAGCCTCTGACAAGTGGGATGGGAGGCTCGCATGTCGCATCCAAATCTACTCGATTCAGCGGACGAAATAGCTAGGCTAAGACTTTCAAATGCCGAAAGCGCCGAGACCGACGATCGGATGAGCGATCACGACTTGGAGATGTGAGAGCACCATAAAGCAAGAGCCACCACCATACTCAGCCTTCACTCCAACTCACACACACGCATCACCCACACCCCCACTTTTTTTGTAATTAACAAAAATGGCTGCTATCGCTTCTATGAACGTTGCCCCCGTCCGTGCCTTCAATGGCCTCAAGGGCGAGCAGTCCGCCAAGGCCGCCTTCAAGGTGACCAACGGCTTCAAGACCTCCGCCATGATGGTGTGGACCCCCGTTGACAACAAGTTCTTCGAGACCATGTCCTACCTTCCCCCTCTTACCAACGAGGAGATCTCCCGCCAGGTCACCTACATTACCTCCAACGGCTGGTGAGATTTCTAACTCAACTCCACACCCCTCCCAAGTTGCCAGTCAGGAGCACGAGTTTTGATGCACTCAGCTGTGATAGCCGACGGAAAGTTGGGGTGCCCCTGTTTCTCGACGAAGTCGCGTTGTGTATTACGAGCTGAAAATTAGCCCGCTTGTTGCAAGCACGCTCCAACCCTGTTCATTCGACTGAGTAAACCGTGTTCCTAACAGGACCCCTTGCCTTGAGTTCTCCGAGTCCGACATGGCCTACACGATCAACCACGGACCCGACGGCATTGTCTCCTCCGCATCATGCGGTTACTACTCCAACCGTTACTGGACCATGTGGAAGCTCCCCATGTTCGGCTGCACCGACTCCTCTCAGGTGTTGGCTGAGGTCGCCAAGTGCAGCCAGGCCTTCCCCAACGCGTATGTGCGTATCGCTGGTTTCGACAACGTGAAGCAGGTGCAGTGCGCCTCTTTCTTGGTGTACCGCCCCATCGGCGGTGCCGCCAAGGCCGTGAACGCTCGCTCCGTTTAAATTTCAGCGGTGCAACTAGTGTTTAGGTTATAGTTTAGCGTGGGGGATAGAAATTTAGTTGTAATATTAACCATATTTGACACAAAAGAAATGCGGATGTTCTGTTTTGTATGTGCTGCTTGCTTGATTTCTCGACTGACTAGTCTCTCAAAGCGTGGACCTTCATACGACATGGTTCGGTTTCCATGGAGATAATTGTGTGTGTGTGTGACGCACACTTGAGTCTCGAATGCTATCTGATTTCTCTGAGGCAAGGTAGCGGGAATATATGTGAACTGACTGCTTGTTTCGCGTGCCATTCAAAGTAAATGTAACGAGACTGTGGCCAGTGAATCCCGAGACCTGGCGAGTACTCACGCCAACACTGTGAGAAGTTGTGTTTTATAGGAATTTAGAAGATAATATATTGCGAAATTTCAAATGTTGCCAGCACGTTAAAGGGTGCTTTAAAAATAACGCTTGACTCCTCGAAATTTCGATGTTACTATAATGGGTGAATTGTGAGATAGCCCGGTGGCAACAATTTTTATTCCTATTTAGCCCGGTGGCTTTAATTTATATGTGAGATAGCCCGGTGGCATACATTTTTATTCCTATTTGGCCCGGTGGCACCGAATTTTATTCCAAAATAGCCCGGTGGCTTCAATTCAGTTTTGAGATAGCCCGGTGGCTTTAACCGCCGCCCGTCGGTATGTTTGACCTGTCTGAGATAGCCCGTTACCTTATTGAAAAATTCCAAGATGGCCCGTTTCACAAAAAGATATTGTAAGATAGCCCAGTGGCAATAATTTAATAGAGAGGTTCCACAAAGTGGACAGAGAGTTAAGCGCGAAGAGTTAAGGTCATATCGTGTCATAGATTCCGTCGAACGCGATGGTCATGCGTCATAACTCGTTCATACTTCTTACAAGTCAAATGCGCAATCAATTGGAACAATGATTTAATTCCGAAGCTGGTGACTAATTCCGTCCCATACTTAAGAAACGAAATAAATACAACCGTCTCGGAACCCCCCATACTTAAGGTGAATATTTTTCGCCGACTAAAAGCAAAATAAATACCCCCCGACTAATTGATTGCGCATTTGACTTGTAACTCTTAACTCTCCGCGTTTTCTAATCAGCTGCGGCTACATAGCCCAGCTTGCATGACACATATGACACATATGTGAATGGAACCCGGCCGGTGCACTGCGTGTGGAATTACAAAAAATAATAATACGAAAAATCCAGACGTGCCACAACCAGGGACTCCCGCCAGACAGGAATCAGGGTCCCACGACCCGACTGCTGACCCCAGCCTCCTGCATGCGGGCACACGCCCCTCGTGCCAAAGGACTGAGGCCTGCAAATAATATCATTACCCTAAAGAGTACAGACTATGGACCTAAAATGCTATGCTAGGGCTGAAACCCTCAAAAAGCATAATTACCCGCTCCAGCTCAGAGTCAGGCAAGACAGCAATAGCAAAGCCGTCACCTAGCAAAGCCTACTGAACAGTGCCTAGATGAGAAGCAGCATGAGGTAGCTTCGCAAGCCCCCCACCGAAGGATCACTATAGCTACCTCTCATCACAGCGGTCGGCACTGAACAGGCCCAGGTCCTAGTCTCCTCTACCTACACTCTAATGAGCCGACTGCCCCTCTGCGGGCCGGATCTGCACGGCCTCCAGCTCAGAGCCCAGCTGCTCCAGGTCCTCCAAGTCCTGCAGCTCCTGCACTGAAAGCGGCCTCTCCTCATCCGTACCTGAATCACAAGGGAGGGCGGGTGGAAAAGTCCACACAAGTCCACAGTAACACGGCAAGAGGCCCTCTCAGTCCGTAGCTGGCCTCTTATGCCTCCGGCTGATCAGAAAACCTCAGTTTTCAGATCTGCTCCGGATGACAGTCATACTGCCTGTCATCCTACACTGATCAGAAAACCATAAGTTTTCTAATCAGCTGCGGCTACATAGCCCAGCTTGCATGACACATATGACACATATGTGAATGGAACCCGGCCGGTGCAAGCACACAAAGATCACCACAAAGCAGTGCACATGTAATGCATGACAACAACAAGCAATCAGACAAGAAAGGCCGCCTACTCTGCTGAGCATGGGGCATGCTTCTGGACACCGCCAGCCTGCGGTTGAGGTTGGTAGCTTTGTAGGTGGCCGCAGCCGCCGACGAGCTCCAGCCACCGTACCGATTGAACTCGAAATCAGTAACCTGGTCAGCCGCAGCCACCGCCGTAGCCCCACCAGACCGCAGGGACTGGGTCCCATACAGCTGCCTCAGAGCATCGGGGTCCAACCTAGAAGCCTCACCCAGCATCCTGAACAGGTACCTCCTCAGCTGAGGATAATTCAGCCTCTTCCCCGTCAGGCAGTCAGCCGACGGTTCCCGCTGAAACCGCCTGCCATCAATCTGCTGAAACAGGGGCTCATCGGGCTGCACTCCCCGTGCAATCTGAGTGTCAACCCACCTCTGACTGACCTCCACCGGGCACAAAGGCTGCCCCTCCGCTGCCCGGGCAACCTCCACCAGCTGACCATACCTATACTTGTCCGTCTTCCGCTTCTCGAGGAAGGTGGTCATGTGGGTCTCACAGAACTTCATATCCCGCAGTCTCACCTTCTCCGCACAGTCATACCGCCAGAAGCCTGTCCACATGTCCAAACCCAGTGTAGCAAACATCTGCCGAGTGACACCTCCCAGCATCAACCAGCAACGAGCACCACTCTGCACAAATGCAAACTCCAGAGGCTCCTTCCTGCTGAGCCGCCTGTCCCCCAGCCTCCCGTGAGCTGCCTCCCGTACCGCGGCCACCAGCCGATGAGAGGTGGGGTTCCGGTCCGCCGGGACCAGAGCCAAATCATGAGCAGTGAAAACCATAGCCGAAGCGGTCTTCACCACAGAGAAGGTCCTGGCCGTATTGGCTATGTACTGCAAGTACATAGCCACCGTGACCGGGTCGGCAGGAACAGGCACCCTAGGTGGGTCACGGTCCTGACAGAAAGCCTGGTACCGTACGAACACTCGAGAGTAGCCCCGCATGGTGCTAGCCTCACGGGTGCCAGACACCGCCAACAGCATGTCTGCCCGCAGCTGCATCTCCAGCGGGTCCGTCACGGAGAACCGCAGCCCAGCCCACTGCTCCCCAGTGCCTACGATGCCTGCATGAAAGGCAGCCCCCATCTCATACCCCTACCCCAGCCACAAGCCCTGCAACCTCCCAAGGTACAGCGGGGACCGGGGCCCGCAGGCTCCCTCTCATCGAAGGAGACCCGCAAGAGGAGGACCCGAAAATCCGGCAGGCCCACCCCCCCCCCTCATTGGCCCTTCCGAGGCCAGGGAGGAAGGTGTCCGCAGAGGGCTGGAGCTCCGTCCACTGCACCACACAGTCTGCTAAGTGAACCCCGTCGGGACACAGCAAGACCCACCACGGCTGGAAAGTCCAGACCGGGGCCACAATGGAGGCCGCAGCCCTCTCAGCCTGCAGAAACAGCAGGAGCCTCCCGATCATCCGGAAAGGCGGGTTGCACCAGTTGACGTGCTTCCGCCAGTCCGTCTGACCGAAAGTGTCAACCCCCGACGTACCTGGACAGTGCCAAGCACTGTTGAAGGAGGGGGCACCTGCACTGTCAAAAACAAGACAATTCTTGTCAGTTGCAAACCTGTCCCGGGTGTGCCTCCACCCCCCGGCAATCCATGGGTCAGCCCACCGAAAGATTGCCGGGTTGACCATCCAATCATCATGGTCTCTGATCTTGGACAGGGCATCAGCCCGGGTCTCAAACTCCCTGGGCATCCAAAGGGAGGACAAAACCACCCCGTGGTCAGCACAGAAATCATGCACCGCTAAAGCCAGCTCCTGAAGCTCCTGATGCCTGCTGCCAGACTCAAAATGCACAGCCTGGTTGTCACAAATGACAAGCACCCTCTTCCCTCTCAGCCTGCCAGCCACATCAAATGCTCGGAGAGAGTCAAAAATGCCCCTGAGCTCCCTGAGAGTGGATGACTTCAGTCTGTCCGACATGGTCAGATAATTGTGGCCAAGCAGCTCAGGTCCCCCAAAGGACTGCTCCAGCCAGGAACCCCATGCCACCTCAGAGGTGTCCGCATGGACTGTCTCCAGCTGAAGCCCCGCCCCCCCGGGCTCCCAAATGCCTCTCTGATGCCTACGAAAGCCGTCTGTCGGCCAAAACTCCAGCTCTGCCCGAAGAGCATCAGTGCCCGGGACATGAGAAGCCCACGAGCCCCAAGTCAGGGTGTCGGCTATGAGTACTGGAGCCGCCCTAGCATACAATCTAGTGACACCCCCTAGTACAAACCACTGTGCATTAACTAAGCCTGCAAACTTAGCCACAAGCCTCAGAGGCAGCCTATGAAACAGCCTCAACAAGTCTGACACACAAGCACGGATCTTGCTCAAAGCCTTTTCAGGCACGAACAAGACCCCCCCCCTCCAGGTCTATGCCTATGCCTATATGCACAAGGGCCCGTGTGAAAAACAGCTGAGACTTAGACTCTGACACGAGCCAGCCTGCCTCCCGCACGTCCCGCATAATACGGGACAACACAGCCAAAGCCGAAGGGTCCGTGAGTGTAGGAGCCCTCACAGCAAAGGCAAAGTCGTCCCCGTAGGGGTGCACACGGAACCCGAGACCCCGCCACTTACCTACGAGCTCCTTGTTGATCTTCGTAAACACCCAGCAAGCTGGGGCTAGACCAAACGGCAGCACACAGAACTCAAAGAACCTGCCCTGCCACTCAACAGCAACATATGTACGAGACATCTCGTGGAGGTCTACGTGGTAATACCCTGACTTATAGTCAAAGTAAAACAGCCCGTCACCCCTCCTAAGCAGGTCTACAAAAGGTTGCAGGTGCTCATACTTGAACTTCGGAAAGATCAGAAAGGCATTGAGCCACTTACCGTTGAAAATTAGCCTTAGCTTGTCCCGAGAGTCGTCTACCATTAAAGGCAGTACAACCCGCGGCTTGCTGGGCACCTCTCTCAGGGCGCCCATAAGGACACACTCCTGCACACTCAGCGTCAGTAACGAAGGTGGCGTGCCTAACAGCTGACACGTGGTTAGCCAAGTGTACTCGGGGCGGAGCCCTGCCATCTTTAAACTTCAAGTTAAACCCTCTCTCAATCCAAGACATCACATACGAAGAGCGGACAAAGGTCCGCCAAAAGGGTGCTCGTTCCCTAAGTCTCCCCGCAACACGGGGCACCGGAACGCCCTGTTCACACAAGGGTATGGCCTCGACAAGCTCATCCTCAGAGAATTCAGAACCTGGAACACAAGGAACAACAGCCCGCGGGCCAAGATTCATTACAAATTTAGGGTTCGTCCCCACAAATTACATTTTAAGTTGGGCATTCCACCTCAACTGTTAAGCATTCCGCTTAAGCTGACAGTACTGGCCTTCGTGGCTCTACATTTTTAACAATTCAACGGTCCGATCCTCTGCCACGGCCTCTGCCAGCCGGGCGCGGCTGCGAGCATTGGTTTTGGTGGTGTCCAAACTCGTTACAATTCCAGCATTGGAGGTGACTGCCACGCCCTGCCTGAACAGGTGGCGGTGGCGGAGGTGCTCC
>LGRX02026369.1:0-12248 GCA_001247695.2 Cymbomonas tetramitiformis | reverse complement strand
GACTAAGCCTGGACCCCATAAGATATCACTTCCATAATCGTTCCAAAGGCTTGGACGGTCTTGAACTGCACGTAGCAAGAATGATCGGTCCAGAGAATTATCAGTCTATATATCAAGCATTTGCTCATAGCGTTCCGCTCTCAGATCGGGAAGTTCCAAGGGCTTGGAATTTCGGAATACGCTCCCGTGTTGCCCAGAGACTGGGCCTATGGGGTTCCAAGGGCTTGGAATCTTTTGAAACCCACGCTCGTGCTGCGCAGAGACCGGTCCTATGGGGTTCCAAGCCGTGGAGCCTCCGGGCTCGAGCTTCATTCCTCGTACTAACAAGGTCCAAGGGCTTGGAATCTTTTGAAACCCACGCCCGTGCTGCGCAGAGACCGATCCTATGGGGTTCCAAGCCGTTGAGCCTCCGGGTTTGAGCTTCATTCCTCGTACTAACAAGGTCCAAGGGCTTGGAATCTTTTGAAACCCTCGCACGTGCTGCGCTGAGACCGGTCCAATGGGGTTCCAAGCCGTTGATCCTCCGATTTCAGACTGCCGACCTCAGACTGGAAAGTTCCAAAGGCTTGGAATTGTCTAAAATGAATTCCAAACCGTTGGAACCGCCTTGGACCGACGACTTCGGTCATACGTAATCCGAGGACATAGGTCCAACGGCTTGGAATCAACCAGGACCCATTGGACTAACAAATTTTGGTCCAGCCCCTTGGAACCCCGTAGGACCGTCGGCTTGGAACCCCATAGGACTCCTAGGGAAAAACCCAAAGCTTCACCTTGTAATTCCCGGCGGTTTCCAAAGGCTTGGAATTTTACCAAATATTTTCAGGACGGTTCCGGGCGCCCGGAATGGTGCCGTCCAAGCCTTTGGAATAATCCCTATTTTGTAGGGAACGGTAAATGCTATGGACGGAAGTCTAATGGTTCTCGTCACGACATCCCAATCGCGAAAGGGCAGCTGACTATTGGGTACACCGGAAGCTTGACCTATTATTTTCCAGCAAAAAACTTAACTCTTCAAAAGGGTCAAGTTCACGAAGTGAGGACCACTCCCCCGATCCGGAGGATTATATTCTGCTCGTGGAAATGTGTTCAAAACCCATGGTATTGTTGTCACGTTTCGATGCCTGGACTGCCCGAGGGGGGGGCGAACCGTGTACCCAAACTTCTTGTTGCACCGGACACAAAGATCCTGGAAAGTGAGGAGACTCGTCTCTGTTCTCTTGGTGTTTGCGTTGCCCATGAGGATGTGACCCCAGAAGAGGCTCGAGGACATCTGGTGAGATCGGAGAATTGGGAGATGGACGTGGAGGAGAGACTTCGCAACGGTGTTAAGGTGAAAGCGAGTGGCAAGGGTTTCCTGACGAAGAAGATAGCGAATTTCTATACCTCGCTCCACAGCATGGTTAAGACCGATAACCTTGCACTGACTCAAATCAGTAAATACCATGTTTCCCGAGTCTCGCGGATAAACCTCCATTTAGCCTCAGAGGGGTCATGTGTAGGAAACAGCGCAGGATCGACGAACACTTCCTCGCGATATAAAAACAAATTCCAGGAATGGCACACGCAGCATTTTTCGTATTCGATATACATACGTTCAAGTTCAACAAGTGCGTCTTCCATGAACTGAGGAGTATTCATATTGTAGGAGGCTAGGTTTTTACTGCGAAAAAAAATGAATTAAAGACATGTAACATTACTTATATAACAATAAACTTCGCGGGACTTCCTTCCAACACGGTGTTGACAATCGTGTACGATTGTCAGAAGTGTCTGGAGGGTAGTTTTCGTATGCACGGCGTGATGAAACATATTGTTTTTCATACATGTACATATACGGTTTATTTGTGTACAGTCACGTGACATAAGTGTTAGCTACCAAGCATACGTCTCCTCATTGCACGCGCTAGCATCAATTATGCGAGTTAGGGTGCAGATTCTGAACATACGCCCGCAAACTGCGCATCTCCTTTCATCTTCCTGCAGCAGATCGCTTTCCAGCTCTGTCAGGGCACCGTGCGTAGTTTCGCTGTAGCGGTGTCTATTTCGCCAACCCCGCCACTCCAAATCTGAGTATCGGTGGTAGATCCACCCGCCCTCATACCAGTACACGAGATGCCTCACACCGAACCTTTCGCTGGATCTACGGCCGTGGACGTACATCGGCCAAAAACTCCACCAGTGATAGGTCCTGAGATTAACTGCATGTTGCCCGAAGTCCTCCCAGTCTTCTTCAGCTTGTTGCCGCGCTTGCCGCCACAAGCGGAGAATTAAACGGTCATCAGGAACCCATTGGGCTTGTTGTAACTGGCAGTCGCGAAACGTAAAAGTATCGAAAGGCCATATCCAATACTGCAATATTCCAATACTGGGCATAATGGTGAGGTAGTCTAAGGGGCGGGTTGTGGTTCTATGTGACGAACGCAGGTGTGAGCAAATGACCTCCGGTTACAACTCCTCCAACATATATAACAACATATAAACCCTGAACCTTGGACGCCCCGATATGTCTATGTGCAGCACACCTGACACCAAGACTCACCTGCTTGACAATCGTATACGATTGTCAAGCAGGTGCACTAGGTCCGACAACCAGACTCACGTGTGACAATCGTATACGATTGTCAAGCAGGTGCACTAGGTCCGACAACCAGACTCGCGTGTGACAATCGTAGACGATTGTCAAGCAGGTGCACTAGCTAGGTCCGACAACCAGACTCATGTGTGACAATCGTATACGATTGTCAAGCTCTGTCGTTGGGTTCGTCTCTCTGACGCACGTTTGACACTCGCATGCGACTGGGTTATACCCCCTGAGTCCCTGGTTAGGGGGGGAGGGGGGAGTCAGTGTACATTCCTTAAGTATGAAGAAAAAAATTAAATTTTCTTAAGTATGGGAAAACGCAGGCGTCGACGCGGGCCGACGCGTTACCCTCCTTAAGTATGGGCTTAAGTATGGGAGCCCTATTTTGCGAAATCTTAGAATGTTAAGAATGTTTGGGCCGCTCGGGCGCTCGGGCCACTGCGGCCCGAGCGGCCCGAGCGGCCCGAGCGGCCGGCCGGAACGGCCCGAAACTAATCCCCTCATGTGCGCGACAGTGCTTCGCTTTTTGCTTCCCAGCATGCCATGCCATAACGCGTGGGTGGCGTCGCGATAAATGTACGCGACTGCAGTGGCACTGTCATCGTTGGCGTCTGGCGATCGTGAGATCGAAAATTCGACTGCGTCGCCCGTTGGGATTCGAGATTTGCTGCTGCTGCTGCTGCTGATTGACTAAGTACTAGGCGCTGTCGATCACAAATATGCGATCTCCACTAGGCGTCGATCTTTTTGGACAGCACGATTAATTACCATGCGATGTTAACATGGATATCGCCATTACATCATATGACCGCAGGATCATGTGCGCGACAGTGCTTTGCTTTTGCTTCCCAGCATGCCATGCCATAACGCGTGGGTGGCGTCGTGGTACATACACGCGACTGTTGTGGCACTGTCATCGTT
Source organism: Cymbomonas tetramitiformis (assembly GCA_001247695.2). Lineage (NCBI taxonomy): Eukaryota > Viridiplantae > Chlorophyta > Pyramimonadophyceae > Pyramimonadales > Pyramimonadaceae > Cymbomonas > Cymbomonas tetramitiformis. The sequence continues at coordinate 8,743 of LGRX02026369.1, read as the reverse complement.
AGCGTCTGGCGATCGTGACATTAGACATTCGACTGTATCGCCCGTTGGGATTCGAGCTTTGCTGCTGCTGCTGCTGCTGCTGCTGCTGCTGCTGCTGCTGATTGACTAAGGTAAGGTAAGTAAGTAAGTAAGTAAGTAAGTAAGGTAATTCACTTTATGCCAAGACGATAAAGATCAGAGGTAGGTAAGGTAATTTACTTGATGCCAAGACGATAAAGGTCAGAGGTAGGTAATTTACTTCATGCCAAGACGATAAAGGTCAGAGGTAGGTAAGTAAGGTAAGGTAAGTAAGATAAGGTAATACACCTCATGCCAAGACTATAAAGATCAGAGGTAGTACTAATGGCGTATGCCTGAAGCGTTTTGATGTGAATGTCACTTTCATTGCTATGGCCACGTGGAGCGAACATGACAATCACGACGTGGCGCGCCCAGATGATACATAATTATACAGAGTGTATCTACTGTAGCATTTCAATTGGACGATCGACTGTGCGACACGATCTGGAATGCAAGCACGATTCGTTTTTTGTTCGAGCATGCCATGGCGTCGCGGTTGCGTCGTGGCACATACACGCGACTGTTGTGGCACTGTCATCGTTAGCGTCTGGCGATCGTGAGATGGAACATTCGACTGTATCGCCCGTTGGGATTCGAGCTTTGCTGCTGCTGCTGCTGCTGATTGACTAAGTAAGGTAAGGTACTAGGCGCTGTCGATCACAAATATGCGATCTCCACTAGGCGTCGATCTTTTTGGACAGCACGATTAATTACCATTCCGTCGGACGTGGCGCGCCGCGATGCTCGTATTTCTTTTTGTTGGGCGTTACATTTTAGTGCAGTCGTGGCAGCCGAGGTTCCATCCGGTAATTTCGATTTACGAACATTGCGTCGGCCATGCGATGTTAACATGGATATCGCCATTACATCATTTGACCGCAGGATCATGCGCGCGACAGTGCTTCGCTTTTTGCTTCCCAGCATGTCATGCCATAACGCGTGGGTGGCGTTGCGGTAAATATACGCGAATGCAGTGGCACTGTCATCGTTGGCGTCTGGCGATCGTGAGATCGAAAAATCGACTGCGTCGCCCGTTGGGATTCGAGCTTTGCTGCTGCTGCTGCTGATTGACTAAGGTAAGGTAAGGTAAGTTACTTCATGCCAAGACTATAAAGGTCAGAGGTAGGTAATTTACTTCATGCCAAGACTATAAAGGTCAGAGGTAGGTAAGGTAGAAAAAAAGAAAAAGAAAAAAGAAAAAGAAAAAAGAAAAAGAAAAAGAAAAAGAAAAAGAAAAAGAAAAAACCACGCCCGTCGGGCGTATGAGTAAATTGATTTCCCCGGCCCTACTCTGGGCCGGACCGCCACGAGTGGCGGCCATGTTGGGACAATTTATACTGGGTGGTTCTTATCTTTCTCCTCCTCTTGTTTTTCTTGTCTGAGTTTTCTGTATAGCTGGTAGGTGCTGTGTGCATAGTTTACTGTCAGGTCATGTATTCTCTGTAGTGCCTGTGTGGCCTCTTTTCTGTTGAGTCCAAGTTGCTCGAGTATGTCTTGGTTGTGTTTGTACACCGTGCCTGTTCTGCCCACTGCAAACACATGAAGTTTGGCACGGAATCCGTGCCTGCGTAGCAATTGTAGCAGCGGTCCGTATTTCTTGTATTTTTCCAGGAGTTTGGGTCCCCATTTTTCGTCATCGGTGTGGGCCACTTCAATGAGGTGTAGGTTTCTTACCCTTGCTGGTGCTTCCTGTTGTGTGCATTCCCATCCGTCCTCCAGGTCTTCTAGGCCCTCTATCATGACTATGTCTACAAAACTTGGTATTGTGTCGGGCCCATCGTTTCTGCCTGGGTTGTCCTTCCCGTCGTGTCTGCATTGCCCCCTGGTGAGTATGTAATTTGGGAGTACCCTTGGCTTAACCCCTGGGTCCCTCTTTTTTTCAGTGTAGGCGAGTACTTTGCATCCCCCTTTCCTATGGTGGTCAAGTATGTGTTTTAGCTCATCTGCGTGGGCATCTGCCCTGTCCGAGAACATCCCTCGCATTTGTGGGTTGTTGCATCCACCTAGGGCGTGGCCTACCCTCATGAGGAAGCCCTTTGCGTAGTCCACCCCTTTGTGTCCACATCCTTCCAGGGTGCACTTCCCGCCCCCTCCGGCTGAGTTTTTCGCCGTCTCATAGTCTTGTGCTGGCAGTATTCTCAGTCTGCATTTGAGTATTGTTTTTCGTACCGCAAATGTGGCTCGTTTCCAGAAGCCGTTCGCTACTTTGTGTAGTGGCATGTCTCCTTTGAGGTGCTTCATTGTTTCGTTTAGCCAGCTGTCTGTGGTCCTGCCCTCTCGAACCGAGGGGGCGTTCCTCTTTTCCGTTCTGCTGTGTGCCATATCGTGTTTTCGCTGTTTCCATCTTGTTCTGGGCATCGGGTCCTCCATCACTGCATGGACTCTGGACTCCTCTGTGACACGGTCATGGTGAGCTTGTCTTTCTTTTGTTGGCTTCCCTTGTGGCTTTCCCCGCTGCTCAATGAGTTCATTTAGCATGTCAAAAATTTCATCGTCATTGTGTTCCTCTTGGGTCACTTCTAGTCTCTCCGCGAGCTCGTTGAGTTCCTTAAATATTTCCTCCCCTTCGGAGGGTGGGGGTGGTGTCCCTGCGGGTTCGGGTTCGTTTCCTCGGGTGGGGACCCCTATGCCCTCTGTTTCTTGGTATTCTTGGTGCCCCTGCACCTCTCGCATAAGGAGCATCTCCTCTTCCTCCGTTTGTTCCATCATGGCTTTTATTTGCCTGTCTTCTTCGTCTCGGGTCTGGTTGGCTTGCTGCTGCTGGTTGGGTACCAGGTCCCGTATTGTCGTTTGTTCCTCTTCAGTTTGTTGCGCTTGGTCTAGGTGCGCCTCCCATCTGAAGTTGCGCTCAGTTTTCAGTTGGTGGGTCCAGGTTGAGGGTTCTCCCTGGAGGTCGGTCATTTTTGCTGAGAGTCTACTGTTTTCTTGGGCTTGCCGTTCACGGAGTAGTGTGGTTACGTACTTTTGTACCGCGAGTTTTCCTTTTAGCTCTCTGCTGTTCGAGTCCTCGTCTGGTATCATGGGTTTGACTTTTATTGTCTCGTTATTATCCCACGCTTCCGTGAGGGTTCCCGTAGTACAGGCTTGTTTGGCTGCCTCGTCGGCTTTTTCGTTCCCCACAATTCCCGTGTGTGCCTTGACTTTTAGCAGTGAGACAGTGTGCCCTGCTGCTACTAATGCCTCAATGTTGACCAGTATGGCATACAGGAGGTCCCTTTGCTGGTGGTGTTCCATGTTGTGGGGTTTCGTTCTCATGCTCTCCAGTTGTCTAATGGAGTTGGCACTGTCCGTGCAAATGGTGAGTCCGTTGCCACTTGGTGGTGGCGGGAGCGTCACCGCTTTTTGTATGGCGAGAAGTTCGGCTCTGTTCACCTCTTGGTCCTCGCCTTCCCATCGAATCATGTGGGCCTCCCCTTCCCCGGTCCTGGGGTCCCATACCGCGGCTCCTGAGGCCCATTCTTTGCCTCCTTCTTCTGTTTCTATCTCTCTTTTGCTCCCGTCCGTGTAAAGGTACGAGGTTGCCTTGTGTGCCCTCTGAGGGGAGGGGTACGTCAATTGGGTTGGTGTGTCCTTCGGGGCTTGGTTCCTGGGGTCCTCTGTTTGGTCTCTTGTCAATTCCCACCTCCTTCCTTGGGCTCCCGGTTCGTGTTCGGGCCAGAAGTCAGTGGGGTATCTGACAACTTTTGACCTCGCTACTTTGTCCCATATCGTTTGGGCGTCATTCTGTCTTGTAAGCCTGGTGTGTAAAGTGTTGGCTTCCACCACCTGTTGTACGGTGGGGGGGTGTATGTTCCATTTGCCTCCTCTGCTTCCGGGGAGGAGGTCCCATTTGGCTGGTCCTTCTTCCACGTGGAGGTGGCTGTCCTCCCACCAAGTTTCCACTTCCGCTTGTACGTTGCAGCACTGGGGGCAGAGGTCGTTCCGCAAGTGTGGCCCTGTGCTGCACATTCTTCCCATTGCATTCGTCATGTCCTTTGTCTTAATTTCCGGGAGTTCGTATCGCTGCCATGGTCTTGTGTCCACCACACAGTCTACACTGGGGGTGCGTCCTTCTTGGTTTGGTTCATTCGCATCGTGTAGGTTTGCCTCCCTCATCAGCTGTTTGACAACTGAGGTGGTGCGGACCTTGCTTTGCGGGCAGGTTGTGAGTGCCCTCCTTATACAGTCTGCGGCAGTGTCTGGGTCCCCGCAGTGTGCTTGCCATCCTTCTTTGTTGGCCACTATCAGCACCCGGAGGTTCCAGTTGCATTGTTTCGCTTGTTGGTGGGTGGCGCCCATCCAGTGGTCAGGGGGTAGAAACGTGAACTTGCCTTGTGGTATTTCTAATAGTTCGTGTATTAGGTGCCCTGCATGTGCATTGTAGAGCTTTCTGTACGGGGTTTTCTCATATGTCGGGTACACCCCGACCCCGAACACCGGTTCTTGTGTGGTGGTGGCCGCTATGGCAAAGTCCAGTGCCTTTTTGAGGTCCTGTGGCGTGTATTCTGGGTTGAACTGGTAGGCTCCCAGTTTCATCCAATTTGCTGTCCAGGCCGAGCCTCTGGCCCCGAACACCTTGTCTCTGTCATACTTGGCGTAGTACGTTGTGGTGTTGTGGTGGACATTGAGGGGTGAGGCGAACAGTTCGGTGGTAATTCCGAATGCCTGTTGTAGTGCCCTTTGCATCTGGGCAGGGAATGTCCAATGGTTTTGCAAGTTCTTTTTTCGTTCCTCCTTTTCTTCTTTGCTTGAGTACCTAATGAGGAGGTGCCCTATTTCCTCCTCGAACGTGGAGACCTGTATCTTGTGGTCCTCCCACATTTCGGTGCGTAGTGTGCGCTGGTGTGGGGTTTGGTGGTCTGTGGTACCCACTGCCTGGGTGTACCTTTCGTGTAGTCTGAGAAGCTTTTCTTTCGTGAGGGTGCCTATGTATTTCCCATTCCTGTGGTAGCTGTGGGCGAGTTCCCCCTCCAGTCGTATCTGGCAGTGGTGCCCTCTGTTGTCCACAATGTCTTGTTCTGGGTTGGTTTCTGTCGGGTCCAGTGTTAGGTTCTCTGCATGTAGTGTGGGCCAGGCCTGCCCCAGGTGCGGCCTCCCGGCCAGTATTTCTTGAGGCCTGTGGGGTGGGTCACCTGGGAGCCCCTTGCTCGCAGTCTTCTATTCAGGGTTAGGAAGGTGGTCGCGCTTTGGCCCCTTCGTTTGGCTAGTTTCAGGTAGTCGGTTATGGTCTCCCTTGTACTCCAAGAGTAGGAGTCATCCCCCTCTGAGTGTCTCCACTGGGTTCTGTACTGCGTCACTAGGGAGTGTGGGTCTGTTGGGTCAACGAGTAGGGTCCTCATTGCCACAATCTCTTTCGGCTTGTCAATCGTTCGGCCTTTCTCGAAGCCTGTCTCAAGCTTTTCGGCCATGGGGTCTATTTCATCTATCCATTTGGTTTGTGAGCGTGTGTGGAGGGGCTGGGGTTCTTCCTCTTCCTCCCCCGGTGTCGGGCCGGTATTCTCCGTTTCGTTAATCCTTGTAAGCGGGTGCAGGGAGAGTTGCCTGTGAATCTCTTCCCTGGGGACCAGTCTCGCCTCCCATTCCGTCATTTTTGCTCTCAGCTGCTCCGAGTCGAGGCGTGGGAGGTTAGTTCGTATTGCGTGGGAGTCCAGCGGTCCCTCCCTGGGCATGTTCCTGTATTGTTGCTTCAGTCGTCTGTTTGTAGGATTGTCATAGAAGTCCCCCGGTTTCGCTATGTCCCTAGGTTGGGCTTCACATAGGTATGGGTATAGGTGTGCCAGGCCTTTTGCTATGGCGCTGCGGTCTGTGTTGAGGGTTGCATCTGTGCATTGTTCTCTGACATTCACCTGGCTAATCGCATGTTGGCCGTCTCGGGTAGTGAGGAGCGCTAAGTCAGAAGAGTGCGCTTTAGAGAGGAAGCAGCCCCGCGCCAGCTGGTCGGGAGAGCTCTGCGCCGACAACTGGATCGCGCTAAGCAGCCAGTGCTATCACACGCCCAGCAACGGTTACGCGACGGACACCTGTCAGCAGCCTGGAAAGCAGCACAGACAGTAACGCGCAGAAGGAAGGAAGTGGAAGTGCACGGGCACAGAGTCAGAAGTGCATTGGCGCAGATTCGGGAGCGTGTTGACCAGCTGAGGAAGATCACCCGAGCGCATCAGGAAGCAGAGGCAGCTCGACCTGCGCCATGGCCTGGTGATTCAGAACCAGAAGATCAGGTCACCAGGCAGGCTCGTTGGCAAGCCAAGATAGCAGAGGCCGGCACGTACCATCTGCCGGAAGACAATTCAGATGAGGAGCTGAATCCGCCTGAGAAGGAGCCAGGACTGCACAAACTGGCCAGCATCAGACCAGAGATAGGGGTGGACGCAGGGTCTGGACGCTGGGGAGAATGGTTGGATGCAGATGTACTAGCTGCTATGGACGCGAAGGGACCCACTCTGCTGATTTTCTGGGCTTGGGTAGGCAGAGTACGAGTAAAGGTCTTGGTGGACTCTGGAGCTTCTTCTAGCTTCACTTCTGTGGAGGCCGCCAAGAAGTTTAAACTCCAGCCCAAGAAACACGAGACGCCGATGAAGGTGCAGGTGGCAGATGGCACCGTGTACGACGCCAACTCTTGCGTCCGTCCGAAGCTCACAGCCGAGACACGGAAGGGCAGTTATGCCAAACAGGTTACACTGCGCGTCATGCCATTAGCACTCGGAGTGGACATAGTGTTGGGCGGAGACTGGCTACGAGCACAGAAGAAGGTCACATTTGACTACGCCCAGTATGGTAGCGTGAAGTTCGGACATGGGTCGCAGAAAGTAGTCATCGCGGGTTGCAACCCTGGGTCGTCATCTACAGGGTCTGGGCAGGCCATGGGACTGGTAGAGGCACAGCTTATCAGTACTAAGCAAGCCAGGAAGGACCTGCGAGCTTTGAAGAATAGCGGCGAGGAGGCGTACCTGATGTATCTGGCTCCAGATGGTACATTTAAAATGGAGGCCACCGACGACCCCAACTCTCCTTTAGAGGCCTCTGCAGCCTTATCAGAGTCATCTTCATCATCATCATCGGAGGCAGAGGGTGACAACGCTAGGCGAGGGGGGGGGAAGTTACCTCTGACGAGGAAGGCTGCGACAGCGACAGTACAGTAGCAAGCGTAGCCACCCTAATCTCCGACAGCAGTTCGTCTGAATCTGAACAAGATGCAACGGAGCAGGAGGACTGGGCACAGGAGCAGGTGTGTGCTCTGCGACCGGTGACGTGCCCCACATCAGCGCAACCCGCTGTGCGAGACTGGGGACCTTACCCCACAAGGGCCAGATGGGAGGCGTTCCAGATGCTTCCACGAGAGCGCAGGGAGCAGGCTGCACAGCATCACGCGGAGGAATTGGAACCTGAGTGGGAAGAGGAGGCATACTGTTTGTGGAAAACAGGGCAGGCACTGCGTCTGCAGCAGGAGCAACGGAGGAGCAGAGGGGTGAACCACAGGAGATCGCGCAGAGTTAGCGAGCCAGTACTGGCAGCACCTATAGAAGCTGAGACAGGGCAAGGCAAAGATGGGTATAGCTGTTTCAGGAAAGAGGCACCAGCTGCTGCGGCGACACCTAGTGATGAGCACAGCAAAGGTGAGACCAAGGAGGCCAAGCCGGATGAGGAGGACGCAGAGGTACCACAATGGATCCTGGACGAGCTGGTGAAGCTGAAGCAGCGGTACCAGGACGTGGTGGGCATGGAGCTTCCCGAGGGCGTCGTGGACCGCGACCACAAATCGCCGCTGCGCGTGGACCCCGAGTACCGTGATGGTGCACGACACAAGAGGTGCTACAAGCTGTCCATGGAAGAGTTGCGACAACTTCGTGGACAACTGGACGAGCTCTTGGCAAAGGGATACATCCGTCCCTCGTCTTCACCTTGGGGCAGTCCAGTCCTGATGGTGCCCAAGCCCTCCAACCCCAAGGAGCTGCGACTGGTGATCGACTATCGCCAGATCAACGAGATCACTGTGAAGGACCGTTACCCTCTCCCTGACGTACAGTCTCTCATCGACGACCTGCAGGGAGCGACTATCTTCTCTACCGCGGACGCTCTGTGGGGATTCTGGCAGGTGCCCATGGAGGAGGACGCAATCGAGAAGACGGCCATGACCACGCCGTTTGGAGCTTATGAGTGGTTGGTCATGCCAATGGGGCTGTCCAATAGCCCTTCGTGCTGGCAGCGAATGATGCAGAAGTACTTGGGCCACCTACCGTTCGTCAGAGTCTTTGTGGATGACATCATGATCTTCTCTCGCAACCCCGAGGAGCACCTGGACCATCTGCGGCAGGTTTTGGAGGTATGCCGACAGAACAAGGTCAAGTTGAAGGAGTCCAAGTTACGATGTTTTAAACGCTCAGTACGTTTTCTGGGACATGTCATTGACCGCACAGGTTGCCGACCTCAGCAAGACAAGATAGCTTCCATACGGGACTGGCCGCGACTGGAGACGGTGAAGCACGTGCGACAGTTCTTGGGTTTGGCTGGGTTCTATCGACGGTACATACAGGGTTTCGCTGACTCAGCGCACCCTTTGACCAAGCTAACTAAGAACCTAGTGCCATGGGAATGGGGACCGGAGCAGGAACACGCCTTTGAACGCCTCAAGACCGCTCTCACCACTGCGCCGACCTTGATCTTGCCCGATCAGGAAGTGGCTCATCGCGGCACCAGCCCCTTTGTT
>LGRX02026368.1:0-43537 GCA_001247695.2 Cymbomonas tetramitiformis | reverse complement strand
GAGCCGACACGGCGCTTGGTCCACCGACGAGCTCAGCGCGCGATGCGAGGAGCTGGACGCGTCGCTGCTGTACGCGCCGGACTTGGATGCCGTCGACATCGAGCGGTTTGCGGACGAGCTGCGCAGCGCGTTCCGCGTCTCGTTCCACCAGAGCGCCAACACGGACAGCTCGCATCCGCTGTATCAAAACATCCTGGCGATGTTGAGCGCCTCGGAGGTGTCCGCGGTGGATATCGCGGAGCTGCAGTTGGTGCTGGGGGACGTCGCGTACGACGCCGAGACGCCCCCCACACTGCCTCCGATGCCGGTGGATGCGGCTTGGGACGCCGTGGGCGCCGCTTGGGTATCGAGCAATCCCGCCTTCACCAAGCTGCTGCGCGATCAACCCACGCTGTGGAATCACGACGCGAACGCGACGAAGACGCACGACTGCGTCGCTATGGAGCTGCACGGCGATGCCGCGCCGAACGCTGACGCGATGTGGTACGCCAACGTGTCGGGAAGCGACGATCGCAAGGTGGTGCTGCGTGCGCAACCTTGCGACGCGCGCTACACGCACGCGGTCTGCGCCAGGCCTGCACGCGTCGACGCGCCTCCGCCTCCCCAAGCGCCGTCGGGTCCCGTGCCCCTCGTGCCCCGTTTCGGCGCGGCGCGCGACCTGAACGACGCGCCGCTGCAACTGGTGTCCTACACGGACGCCCTCGACCTTTTCTCGGGCGATGGCGTCGCGATCGGTACCATCGGCATCGGCGGCGTCGCGGAGGTGGACGCGTCCATCGACTACGTGTACGCCGATCGCCCGGTGACCGTGGTCGCTCCGCAGGACGCGGTGCTCCTGCACGCGCAGGCGTCCGTTTTGGGTTGTTTGACGCGTCTGGTCGACGGCGAGTCCCTGACGCTGCGCCTGATCGCGCACGAAGGGGTGGACGTGCCCTACGCCGTGTTCGGCGAGTCCGGCGTGCTGCTGCACCAGGGCGGCGTCCCGGATGCGAATGCGATGATCAGCATCGACGTGACGGTGAACGACGACACGAACGCCGTGTTCCTGCGCACGCGGGACGTGCACATTTCGGCCAGCGCCAAACGCACATCGGACGGCGCCGGTGCGACCCGGTGTTTGCCGACCGGTGACTTCGCGGGCGGTTGGACGGGAGACGAAACGGAACCGGACGCGGACGACGCCATCGTGATGGCGGTGCTCAGGACGGACCCGGATCACCACAACCGAACGCTGCCAGTGGCGAACAGCGTGCGGGTGCGGATGGATATCATGCGCAGAACCCAGAACACGATTTACGATTCGCATTTATACGTTGGTTCGAACAGTTTACGCTTGACGGGCGTGGGTACCGACCGTTCTGCCAAAACAAACGAGGGCGCGGCGCGGGCCCGTCTGGATCGCGACAGCAACGACGGCTCGTCCCTGCAGATGCTGGTGGGCCACGTGCGCAACCGCACGAACGGTGGTTACGACGTGAACCCGTGGATACCTGAGTTTTTGCACTCCACCAGGGTGCCCACGTTGGACGGCGACGGGATCGCCCTTCTCAGCTTCATCAACGGGCGAGACCCGGACTTCGTGGACGAGACGAACTCGTTGGTCACGCGAGCGACGACGACGGTGTATCGCGGGCGGGTCGGCGGGTACGCCCTGCAGTCCTACGCGCTCGACACGGGCATCGATCTGGCCAACGGAACCCTCATCGCGGACGTGCCCGGGGCTCACGCCGTGAACGGACGCCCGATGCTTGGATCGGTGGATTACCTCTCCGGGGAGGCCCAGATGCCCGTGCGCACGCTGGGCCAGAGCCAGAACGACCTGAGCGCTTACGAGCACATTTTCATCCCGCAGCCGTCACCGTACATCACCACGGAGGTGTCGTACAACGTGCCCGCCTGTGTCGCAAGCGGACAATTAGACTACGAGACGGTGGGTCGGTGCGCCGCGCATCGCACGCGCAGCGGATGCGTGGAGGACCCGCTGTGCTCCTACGGGACCGAGGTGGTGGACGCCCGCGCCTACAACGCCCTGCTGACGCAGAGCAACACGGCGCAGCTGGCTTTAAGCCAACTGGTGGCCGTGGACGACACCGGATGCGATGGTGCGGCGCTCGGCCAATGCTCCACGGTCGGCTCGTTTTCGGATGCCACGGGTGTGACGTACAACGCCCTCACCGGGGTACACGGCGGCACGTTGCGCACCAACGGTTGCCCCGACGCCTCGCTGGTGGATCCGCAACTGTTGCTGGATGCGCGCGCGCGTTGCGTCGCGATCACCGTCAAACAGATTTCGACGACGCCGTACCCCATCAGCGTGCACGGCACCGTGGCGTACGACATCACCGGCGTCGCGGTTCGCGGGCCCTTTCAGGGCGGGGTGGTCGTGCAATGCGCCTCGAGCGCCTCCGGTACCGCCACGCATCGCTGCACCGCGGGTATCGACGTGCGAACGTGCGACAGCGAGGCCACGCGCGCATGCGGCGGAGACGCCGGCGCGCTGGACACGTGCGACGGCCGCGTGTACGACGGCTACACCGTCGCGGGCGACGCCTACGCGCTGCACTCGCAATACGCGTGCGTCGACGTGCCGCCCTCGCTGGACCACGCGCTCGTGGCGTACGCGTTGGACGGGCGCGGCGTGTACGCCATCGAGTCTCACCTTGCGAAGGGCGATTACGACGCGTGCAACGGTCATTACGGACCGGTGTCCACCGGACCGTATTCGCTGGGCGGCCACTACCCCTTGTACGCGCCCGGGACGCAGCTCGCCGCGTCTCACCAACACATGTGCGTCTACGTGGACGCGCAGACGGGCTGGCGGTGCGACGAGGGGCGCGCGGGTGAGACGGCGTACGAGATGCCCGACGACGCGGCGCCATCCCACCACGGCGACCACGCGCCCGACGCGCCACCGAACGGCGCCGTGGTCGACACGGGTTCGAGCGCCCGCGAGCGATTCGGGGATCTGTCGGTGTACCACTACCACATGACGCCCAGAGCGCCCTACACGCTCGGTTGCTACGGGCCGGTGCTCGACGTGGATCAGTGCAACGCGCTCTACGGGGAGAAGTGCCAGTCGCCGCCAACCACCGTACAGCTGATCACGGCGGAGGACGACCCGTTCGATGTCGATTACCGGCTGTACTGCCCGTGCTTTCGGCACGCGCACGCGTCCCATTTCGCGGACCCGCAGCGCCTGACCTACTCCGTCACGCACGAGCGTAGTCCACCGCCACCCAGTCCGCCGCCATTCCCGCCGCTACCCCCTCCGCCGTGCCCACCACCGACCGCCTCGCCCACGACGAGATCCCCGACCGGTTCTCCCACGACGGTCGCGCCCACCGTGCCTCCGACGCGCTCGCCCGTCACCGACGCCCCGACGCTTAGCCCCAGCGCTAGCCCAACAGCGCCGACAGCGGCACCCACCGCACCACCCACGACGGACGCACCCACGGACGCGCCCTCCACCCCCCCCACCACGCACGCGCCTACGAAGTCGCCGACTCGATCGCCCAGCACCGACGCGCCCACCGCGTCGCCTTCCACGCCCCCCACTTCGCGCGGGCCGACGTCGTCTCCCACCGTGCCCCCCAGCACCGACGCGCCCACCGAGTCACCGTCCACGTCCCCCACTTCGCGCGGGCCGACGTCGTCTCCCACCGTGCCCCCCACGACGGACGGTCCGACCACCACCCCGACCGGGTCCCCCGCGACGCGCGCGCCCACGACCTCGCCCACGGGTTCGCCGGACACGCAAGCGCCGACGCGATCCCCGACCACGACACAGCCGACGAAGGCACCCACGCTCTCCCCGACCCAGCCCGGTGTGCGCACCACGATCACCGGCGCCACCCGCTTCCAGGGCGAAACGATCGTGACGCTGCGACGTAAGCTGATGACCAATCAGACGTTCGCCGAACTGTTCCTGACCAATTTGCGCAACGCCACGGAGACCGCGTCCACGCGCGTGCTGAGTCTCAGCGGTGGCTCCGACGCCGGAGCCGCCGTGGCCATGGTCGACGCGAACTACAGCATCATCGGAGACGACGTGCTCAGCGAGCACGTGTACGAGAACGTTTATTTCAACGAGGAGGACAACGTTTTTGTCACCGAGTTTATGAACAACGTGCGCGCGGAGATCGCCTCGACGCAGCCGAACGTCACCGCGGAGCAGGTCGCGATCCACAATTACCGCTCCATCTCGGTGGCTAGCCGTCGCCGACGTCTGTCGCAGTCCGGAATCTACGTCTCCGATATGTACGACGTCGTGGTGAACGCGTCGATCACGTACTACGACCTGGAGCGTTTGGATTTGCTGCATTCCAGGAGCACACGCAACGTCACGCTGCTGTCTATGGAGGCCGACATGCAGAACACTATCCAGCGGTCCAGGATTTTGGGGGTGCACACGGGCGGCGTGGCAATCGTGCAGAACACCACACTTCAGGATTACGCAGCCAGCGGGTTGGACGAGCGAAACCAACTGAGCGTGGAACAGACGGCGAGCGCGCTGCAGATCGCGTACAGCGGTGCGTCGTTCACCCCCGCGCGCACCTCCGCGCCCTCTTACGCCATGTACGCCAGTTACCCCGCATCGGCAACGCCCCCGACGCCGCCCGGGACGTCCAGCGTGGTGGTCGCGGAGATCCTCGCCGACACCGTCGCGCGGATGACCGACGCGCAGGACGCGCAAAGTTTCGCGGACAATACGGAAACCAGCACGCAACTGGCCGAGATTTTTGAGGACATCGTTTTAGCAGGTGAGCGGCACGACGCGGTCGCGAATGCGTCGGCGCGAGCGAGCGAGCGAACGAGCGAGCGCGCGTGCGAGCGTACGAGCGACCAGCAAAACGACGGCCGGCCTATTGTGAAGCCGTGGATGTCTACGGCTACGCTGTCCAACAATAAGGTTCGTATTTGAGATTTGTTTTAAGCTTGTGCGTGACGCTGTCATTGGATAATCCGCGGGGTGCTTGTCGGTCTTTTACGCGGGGTGGCGGTCTTTGAAAGGCGCGCGCGGTATGGCGTGTGGCGTTCGAGTGGGCACGCGCCGTGAAATGGACAACACGGAGGATATTCGTAAGGCGTTAAACCAGGGTACGTAAAACGTTGTTGCCTATCGCGTCATGCTGTAAAAGGCACGCGCAACAATACCCTTTTAAAGGTGCGCTTAGTAAAAAGCCCGTTCACCGATGCCCACGGTCTATCACCTTCACGCACGTCAAACTCGGCCTCATGCATTTAATCATACGCGTTGCCTCGCTGCCAAAAGTCACCCTATGGTTATTGATTACGGCGATTTTTTCTTACGCGTTGCTGATGCTTTGGATGACGCCGCACGCAAAAGACGTATCGGACAATCGGATCGATGTTGTCATCGTCGCTCTAAAGCCCACCTGCGTCACTCAAACGGTTATTCAGAGCATCCTTTTTTACATCGATCCACCCGCGCTGTACATCATCAGTAAGCACAACGAGAGTTGCGAGCATTTCAGAGCGATGCACGACAGGGTGCGCTGCTACCCCGAGGATAGCGTCATTTCCAACATGTCCCTCGCAGTGCTCACCGATTACTTTCATACGAGGCACGGTCGTTTTCTAACCGATGATAAAAATCCGCTCGCGGCTCGGATCGGGTGGTACTACCAGCAATTTCTTAAAATGGCCGTCGCGAGGCACTGGCCGCATCTGAGTGACCATTTTCTATTATGGGATTCGGATATGGTCATCATCAACCGCGTAAAACTGTTTTACGGCGCCCGAGTGGCCGTGCACTCCGGCGGTCACAACATCGAAGCGTACGACGCCACGTACCGCCGTTTGATGGGCAGGGGACTCGAAATGGACAAGTACGGTGGTAGCTTTACCACGCACCACGCGGTCGTCAGCAAGCACCTGATGAACAAGTTACTGGACGCCCTGAGCATCGAGGGCACCGATGATGCAAACTCCTGGATAACCAACATCGTGAACAACGCCGGAAACTCGGCGAGCGCGTTGACAGTCGGGTTTTCCGAGTACGGCACCTACGTAAGCTTCGTCAGGCAGACCGCGCCCCGCACGCAGCACGTGATTGAGTACAAACAGTGGGCGCGCGCGCCCGCTCGTGTGGCACATTTTTTTCAGCTGAGAGCGCGATATTTCGGCTGGTCACCATGCTGCCCCCGGTACTGGATGTTCTGGTATCACAAATACATTCTGCGGCAAACGTACGTCGGATTCGAGATCGGTCATATGCCGATTTGCGACATACGAAACGCCAAGTTCGCTGTGAAATATGGAATTTAAGGTCGTCCAAGATTTGTATTCGTTAATTTACTAAGTTTTACGACCCAGAATTGTGATATTTATTAATTGTTTCTGAATTGCTTCATACGGTTTTGGAAATTCTCGCAATAAGTTTGCTGCACTTCGCTCTCGCCGGCATTCACCGGATAGGTTTGCGTTGCATTATAAATCAGCTCTGCGGGGTTTTGATCGGGTCATTTCGAAGCAGACTCGAAAGCGGAATACGAGTAGGGTGGAGAATATTCGAAAATCATCGAACCACGGTAAGCAACCATCAACAGCCCTAGTTTTTCCAGACCGCTGATGGACACCACGAATTGGTCCACATTCCTATGTCAAAAAAAGGTCCCTCCCTCGTCGATCGATCGTAACCCGCTGCCTCTCGAGTGGTGATCGATCGGAAGAGTGTGTATACGCGTAAAGCCACCGCCGGTGTGCGATTTCGTCGACCCGACCACCATGGCCGGATCTTCTCGCAGCGGGAAAATCGCCCGGAGGCGGCGAAAAACACAACGTCGACGCGCTACCACCAGTACGGGAAACGAGGAAGAGGTGGTCGATTCCGCACCGGAAGAAATCGACACCGAGTTCGCGCAACAGATGCACGCGTACGAAGCGCGGGATGCGAGAAGGCGCGAGGAGTACGCGGAGTACGCGCGAGAACGTGGCGAGCGCCCTCAAAAGTTGAACGACGTTCGGTCTTTGATGATGAGCCCTGAAACATTAGTGCACTGCATCCCCAGAGACACGCGCGAAGGGCGTATCAGCGCTAGAATTCTTGAGCGAACCTTCCACGTTCTCGGCGAAAGCACGACACGGGAACTGCACCACTTTTATGCCGACGTGGTCAATTATCCGATGAGGAAATGCATATCGCGCTCGAAGAAAACAGACGGGCCGGACAAAATTTACAACTTTCTGCGCCAAGAGGTTCGTGACTCTATCCGGATCAACCCCGACCCGGTCAACAACATCGCCGTGAACCTTGTCATCGACGAGAGTTACATCGACGCGCCCGTTATTTTCACCGGAACCGACGGAAGCGCCCGAGCGGAACGCGCGGCGGCGAGAGCGAACTGGGTCGAACTTTTGCAAAGCAATCGCATGGCTCTCAACGGAGGCGGCGTAAGCGACCTACCGCAGCTGCTGCAAAAACAAAACTACGATCGTATCAGCAAAACGGCACTCGGTTGGATATGCAACGTGTACGTATGTGGGCTGCACAAACGCAAAGAGACGCCCGTGTCTGTTTGCGACCACATGATCCTCTTAGCCGCCGAACAGGCGAGTGCGATCTTTCCTAAGAATTTCGACAGCTACGTACTGCGCGCGATCGAGAAATGTACTCCGTGCGCCCCTCTGAGCAACAGTTACACGTACGACGCTTGCCTGACGTGGTCGACAGAAACGCGGGGCGTCAATTTCAGAAATCAGTTTTTGAAACATCTGTTCGAGCACGATGTCGCCGATTGTCCTGTTGTTAAACGCCTCCAACGGACGTGCGGCGTGGTTCTCGAAGAGTTGGAACTCAGCCCGAAGCAAATATCCGTGGCGCGTGGTTTTGTATGGGCCGAAATGTACGTGCTCAACGTGCAGATCGCGATCGTCACCTTTTTGAAGTACGGACCCAAGAGCGATCACTTTCGACCAACCGATGGAGGGGCGCATTACACGGATACGGACATCGCTCGGCTGTTTTTTGAAATCGCCGATGGCGAAGATATTCACAGCCGCCACGACGCGGTCACGGTGTACCACACGCCACCGTCCACGGCGCACGGCGATGTACTGCCAGTATGCCCCATATGTCTTGAAATCACTCATTATACCAACAGCAAATTCACCAGTACCAAGAATGCGGTGGTCAATTGCCACAGATGCTTGCAACCGATACACGTGAAATGCCATCCAAAATCAGACTCCTGCATTTCCTCCCTGAAAAGTTGTCCGTGCTGTCGCGCCCCGGGAGAATGGCTCATAGACGTCGAACGTGCAAATTTGAAAGGGCAAAGCGGCAAATCGTAACGATATCATCTAACCTGCGTATATCTCTGCTCTTTATGTTTCAGGATCGAATCAATTTACCATGCCTTACCGACTTAAACAAACCGTGAATAGCAGAGCGGGGTGATGACATTGCGACGACGCTGTGTCGGCGTCGTCTGTCAGTCATACGATCAAACCATTTTTTATACAAATCGCGTTTACAGTTTTCAAAAAGCTGTGTTTGGCATATCCGGAACATGCGAAGAGACCTATGGCTGAGAAGACCGCGCCTCTTATTTTGGGTTTTACGCTCGACCGTGGCGGTGGACGGAACCGTCGTAGCTCCCGACGGTCCCGCACCTTGATGTGGTGACGCCTTCTAAACTGCTGCAGACGCGCCAGCTGCCACGGTTGGAGGTTCGCCGTACCAATTGTGCACGACATACACGAAAGTCGGATTCTCCGGCTTTCTCTTTACGTCGGAGTAGTCAGCGGCCGGGTCGTAATTTATATGAAACATGACAGCAGACTTATACGATGATGCTCTCAAAGATTCCTGGTCAATTTCTTTTAATGGTGCGTCACCTGGATGTTTCCAAGAGCATTGCCACCCACCAATTTGTAGGGTATGACTGTAAAAACAGTCAAGCAGGTCCTCATTTTTTGAAATGGCGAATGCTTCAGTATTATCAAAGTATGCGTCACAGTCGTCATCAGTGCCAACCTTATTTGGAGATCCGTAGCCAGTTTCCGGTTGCAACCGCGAAAGGCCCCCCGTTTTCAAATCGATGTGTATACGCAGCTGTAGATCGGGTGTGAATCCAACGTCGTGGTAATAATAATTCGACAGTACTTCGCCGCCGGTTGTTGCTATCCGCTGTATCAACACCTTACCCACTGGGGTTAAAATAAATCGTGATTGTATTTGCGAAGATGGACTATCAGTTGTTTTTATGACACGTCGAACATGATAGTGATCGCGTCCATATTCGCCGGATGTACTTGTAGGTGTCGGTCCAAAATGGAGCGTATTGCCCTGAACGTCCGTGTCTTCCCCTCTGTGCTTATGATAAAAAAAGACATTGGATTTGTCCGGCGTTGTCACTTTGTAACCCGAATTTTGTTTGTATACGTAGTCATTCGACACGCTATCGCGCATCCAAAATTGTGAGTGTTTTACACAAATGTCAGCGTGTTTCTCATCGGTCTTCACAAAATTGTAACCTTTGGGCATATTTAAGTACAGTACATAGTGCTGGATATATAATCCACTGGGTTTAAGATCATGTTTGTCAAAGTCCATCCGGAATGTAAATGCCATGCCTTCTACCCCTACAGTAGTAGGCTCACTAATTATTCTTATACGCGGAGCAGGGTCGTTCCAGGTTCTGCAAAAATCGTCGGTGTACATCAATTCACCGTCTTGGGGTTTACAAGTTTTGGGCCTAGACGCGCCTGCGTCGCACAATTGAGTATCGCATATCGGCGCAGGGTTTAATCCCGCGGCGTCGGATAAACTCAATTTGCTCCCTTTAAGCGCTATATTTATTGTACCAATCTGTGCTTTCCTATTCAGGTACGGAGTCACTATAGGAAAGGCAGTATTTAGGATTGCTTTCATATCCCTTTTCTTCGCTGGGCGATTTGGCTCTACCGTGGCGGTGGACGGACCCGGCGTAGCTTCCGACGGTCCCGCGCCTCCTCGTGCCGGTGAACCAGTCAGGTCGTGTACAACGGTCACTTCACCGGTGATATCGACTTCGTCGTCCGTCTCGTTTCCGGAACTAGCCACCATGTTTATTATGTCGGGATTATCCACCATGCATAGTTGGGTGACGATGGACATGACGCCGCGTGCGCTATATACAACACGCAAGGTATGTCTACTGTGCTACTTGAAGTTGGTGTTTGTATTTATACGCAAATCTGCACCAGATGCGCACAATTAGACAAGGCAAGCACGCCGATAACCATACCCTCGAGTGCGCGTTCACTGACAGGGCACTTCGCTTCACATCGTAAATATAAAACGCCGAATTCACCACGCCCGGGCGCGGTGCTCACCGTACGTGTCGCCATGAGTATCGACGAACGGTTCGCGCGATCCACGCCGCAGCAACGCGCCGTGTTGGAGCACGTGCTCGTGGACGGGCGTAACGTGCTCCTTCTCGGCGGCGCGGGCACGGGTAAGAGCGACACTATACAATTGGTGCGTGAACTGTGGACCGAACGCGATCGTAAAAATCCTGCGCGCGCGTTGGGCCCCGCCGTCGTGACATCCCCAATCGGTTGCGCCGCCGCGCGGCATCCCGACGGATGCACGCTGGACGCGCTGTTCGCCGTCGGCGCGCTCAGCGATTACGACCTGTGCGTCGCCCGCTTCAGGAAGAAGCTGGTGGCCGAACACGGGCGCAAACGTAAGGTCGGCGGCTCGATGGCGCCGCGTCGTGACGGGAAAGCACTGGATGATACGCTGCAACGCTTGCGCGCTATGGGACTTCTCATCGTGGAGGAGGTCACGGGCATGTGCGCGGGGAAGTTGAAACTCGTCGACGCCCTGCTGCGCGTCGCGCGGACGTCCAAGAAACCCTTCGGTGGCGTCGCCGTGTTGTTGGTGGGTGATTTTTTGCAGCTGGACGCGCCCACCGCGAACGGTGCCAATCAATTATACAAATCGCCCCTGCTCGTCGGTGGAAGCTTTGTGGTGCACGTGCTGCGCGCGAACTTGCGGCAGGTGGGTGACGCGCGTTACGCGGAGCTTTTGGAACGCGTTCGCCGCGGCGCGTGCACCGAGGAGGACCTCTCTCTGCTACGCACCAGAACCGTGGATGTCGCGCCCCTTACGAGCGATGCTGCGTGGTATCTGTGCAGCACCAACGACTCCGCGGACGAGCGCAACCGCGCGTGTCACGATCGACTATCCAAATCGGCGCACTCGCGCGAGTACGTCGCGACGTTTCGTTGGCGCGGTAAGAACGACGAAGACGGCGTGTACGTCGACGGCCCGGCGAATCTCGGTCCGCTAGCGGTGTCCAGTATGCCCGTGGAGGTAGCCCGCGCGTACCGCGCGTTGACAAAACGCCACCACGGCATGGCGTCGATGAGCGTGTGCGTGGGTGCGCGCGTTATGCTAACGCAGAATCGCGATCGCGAACTGTCCGATCGGCGCATGATGAACGGTCGGCGCGGTACAGTGCGCGCCACAAACGCGGATGGGATGTGCGTGTGTTTTGATGACGCCCCGTCCGAATTATGCGAGCTACCCGTGCGTGCGGCGCGCGTCGCCGCGGACTTCCCGGCCGGCGCAGCCTGCGAGCTACGGTACATGCCGGTGAAACTAGCGTGGGCCAGCACGATACACAAAGCCCAAGGTGGCGAAGCCGATTGCGTGGTGGTCGATTGCGACAGGCTTTTCGATCCGCGACTATTTTACGTGGGCGTTTCGAGATGTCGCACGCTCGGGGGTCTGACGTTGCTTAATTTTCACTCGGTGCCAGACATGCAACAGCTGCCGGAGGCGACCCTATACGAGCAGCTCGAGCGGTGGGAAAGCGATAAGGCACGACTCTACGATTGCGGTGTGGACGGACCTCTAGCCCACTTAGCATAGCAACAAGTAAATATTTTACACGTAAACAGTTCCACGAACTCTGGTGTGAACATCGTTGTGTCCACAACAATCTACAACAAAATGGCGCTACACGCGCGCGCACTGTCTATTCACGGTGGGTCAGAGTACGGCCGGCAGGTTTGCAGGGGGTAATCGGTTGTATTACGCCAGGTTTGCAAAGCGCCGCGGAGTCCCTCACTTCATCAGCGTTTGTTGAAGGTGCCTTTGCGGGTGACGCGTGAGCGGCGTCCACGACTGGTTGACGACGGTAGCTTGGTAGAAAGTGATTCACCAAATCAAACGCCTTGATGACATTGGTAGCCCAATGATACCAGCAGTTGTAAATATTGCGAGGGTCATTACTTGTCGTCGGAAAGCTTTCGATGTGCCGTTTGTACGAGGTTTTTGCCTCTTTCAGGATGGTTCCCACATCCTCCTCACCGTAGTACAACCAGAATGTGTGTACGGGGCTGGCTTCTTTCGGGGCTGGATCCTTGCCTTTCAAACACTCAAACCTGGCCTTGAAACGGTTATCCCACAAACTTGCATAAGTGACGACGAAGTTTGCCTCGGGCCGGTGTTTGCGAATTTTTGTCTGCTGAGTGTCTTTGAGGTGCGCGGCCTGCAAAATGTAAACACGCTGTCAAAAACTTTGAACGAAACCATACATCAAACAGTCAAACAAAAGTGAAACACTCACGAATTCAAGAGTACGGTTCGTCTTGTAAAAGTTTTTCATGACATCGGTCCGCATGATACGCATGCGCAGCAGATCTGCGAACGAGTAGTGGTCTTCGCTCAGGTCCTTGTAAATGATTGTATACTTGTTAGAACTCGCCTCGTTAGAACTTCCGTCAGGATTGGCAGTGACGACGGCAAGTATAATGTTCCACCTCGGTTTCCTGTGATTATTATGTTTATCGCATCGGTTGGTTGTGGTGTTATTCATTAGGCGCTGATAAGTTTTCTTGCTTTTCTTTTTTTCATCTGTCTTTTCAACGGACGCTTTCCGTTTCTCGTGAGCGGACTTTGTCATGTTGTAAAAAACAAAAATGGTGGTTATGTTAAGCGGTGTAGCGGTCACGACACCAACTTTGGCACGAATGCCAAACTAGAACGGCACACGGTCCTTTTGTAGGCACGTGCTGCACAGTAAGTCGGAGATATGCACAACAGCTACGCTACGATCGGAGGCTTGTCCACAATTGTCACTGCTATTTAAAGCTGCCATCATATCAATATATGAGGAATATATAAAGTGACGGAAAGTAACGGACAGAATCTTGACGAACTCTACCAGCAAGAATGACAATTAGGGACATTTGTGTACGATCGTGATCGCGGGTGCAATCGTTTAGTATTTACGATTTAGATATTGCCTACGGCCCAGCGTGTTCACCGATATAGTAACGGTAATAATATATAAATTATATTTATAAATGACAAGTCCTATCACAGCATACAGTCGTACCGATATGTTGCTGTGGTCACATTTTCTTATCACGCGGCGCCCACCTCCTGAACAAGTTTCACCCACGTACCCACTTGGTCAGTTGCCCCTTTCGGCTACCGTCAAATTTGGTACCTACCGTGATTTATACAGCCAAAAGGCGTGGCCGATATAAACAGTGAATCTTTGAATATGCAGGGCGCGTAACTGACTGTTACACATACCGTTACGAATGCGACGATCAACACACAACGGCAGGACACCTTATCGATGTGGTGGTGGCGTGATAGGTCCACGTGTTCGGCGAAAATCATGACGCGATTGATAATACTCGGGCGTACCAAAACTTCTCCAAGGAAGGCTGTGATATTGGCACAAATAACTGGGATACCGTCAAAATCTAAGCTAAGCCTGTTTTTGCCTTTACACCGTGTTTGGTTAGACGATGACTCGTATACGCCCCGTCGGACATGCCAAGAGCAAAGAATATGTAAATAGCGTCCGGACTACAGGAGAAGCTCAAGACAGCGACGCCGTTTCCGAAGGTAAGAATCTCGCTGGGGCCGTTGGTGAGACCGCTGCTTAGTTTGATGCTGAAACCGTTGTTGGTAAATGGGGTTTTGTCAAAGTCCAAACTGGCGGTGTATTTTAAACTTTTGCGACTTTGCACCGTAGTTGGTTTGAAATTTACCAAACACCACGCCCGTCGATACTCCAAAAGCAACCGATAAGTCAAAAGTATCCGCCCCTCAGGTACCGCAAATGGCAGCGACGACGAGTCCAAACCTGATGGTAGCAGCGACGACGGGTCCGTTTCTGATAATGACAGCGTCGACGGATCCGAAGAAGGGAACCCTGCTGGGCTGGACCCGCCAGCCAGCCAGGGCCCGCAGACCCTTGACATAACCGCTACCCGGAATAGCGACGGGTCCGATTCTGCTGGTAGCAGCGACGACGGGTCCGCTTCTGATACTGACAGCGACGACGGATCCCAAGAAGGGAACCCTGCTGGGCTGGGCCCGCCAGCCAGCCAGGGCCCGCAGCCCAATGACGTTGATTTTTCTGTAGATGGGACCCCCGAACAGTCCCCCGAAGGGACTCCCGAAGGGGCCGTTAGCGAGACCGCCGCTACGGAGACCGCCGATGCGGACAACGAAGATGAAAACGGTGAGGGAACCGATGGTGAAACCGGTGCTGACACCGGTGTTGAATTCGACGCCACAAACGTTGCGGGTACGTAGCTTATTCTTTTTTGCTTTGGGATATTGTAAACGCGTTCAGTGTTGAACGGCGTGTACCCCGCGCATCCATGCAGGCAACTTTGCGGGGGGAAGTGTAAGCAAGAAGCGGCCACGAAATGTCACAGACCTGGACTCGAACGAGACGCGAGGGCAGCCAAGTCCCGTTGGCACCGCAGCAGCTGACAATGGCATACGCGAAAACATTACTCGTTACCAACACCCGCCTGTACCACGCTTTCGCGACTCAGCTCCCGTTCGCGAACAGCAGCACGTGGGCGACCCGATACCTGGCGTCGAACAGGACAACGGAGGCGCGTTGGGTAACCAGCAGCAGAACAGCCGAAAGATTACTTTCTACTTCATTCTTCAGGAGGTAAGTGCTTCGCTTTTCGCGGTTTTGCAACGTTTGAGACGCACGCACTGACGTTACCCAATTACATGCGCGGCAGATTTGTCAAACTGTTACAGTCCTACAACAATCCCAAATGTCTTTACTATCGGTGCGTATTGCTTTTCGCCACGTTTCGCTTTGCACCTGCATAAACCATTTCGTTAAAAGGTAACTTCGGCTGGCAGGTGTGCGAAAAATTAGAGTGTTTTAACGGCTACGATTTACGCAAATTTGCCTTTGTGTTGGACGGCCACCGTGCACGCGAGGCTATGACAGGCGCTGAAATCTGCAAAAAGTTTCACGACAGCTTCGAAGTAGACGCGCAAGGAGTGCCGGAGCTAACTATTGACCTAATGGCACAGCAGGTTGGTGGTTAGGCTTGCAGCCCGATACCACGAACAGTACATAGATAGACAATAGACATAGATAGGCTAGTGTCCCAAACTACGTCATCACGTTTACAAGTATCTTTTATACATGTTTGCTGTTGTTTGCCACCCGAAGTGAACTTATAATTCAAAAAACAGTGACCACGCACTCAAAGCGTATGAATATATTGTTCAAGCGACACAAATACAAATGTTCGGCATACCATGACGCAAAGTTTTGCGTTGCGCCACCATATTTTAGGGTTTTTTTGGGTTTACGATACAGGGCACCCTAGGGACATTCACCTCGGAGCACGCCATGTAGTTTGCCACGAGGGATACGCAGTACTTTTTTGTTGAACTTTGCGGTGTTTGGTTGCTTGCGGGCCATGCCTTGCACCAGTCGGTAGCCATCACCATTCGCAGTCACATTATCGCTTCACACCTCGTATCAACACCCGAACATTTTTCGGTGCCTTGGGGTCAGCAGGTGGCGAGCATCTCACATTTTACGTTACACTATAACAAAACGTTGTTTACACAGCATTTCGCGTTCAACCTTCGAGCAAATACACAAACGACGCGATATTACGTATACGCACGTAGCCATCCAAATAAGTGTACAACGTTGTATATAGATGTGCTGGATTATTGTTTGTATTCCAAATAGCTATAAAACATTTAAATAACGAGTTTCTGATACGCAGACATGCATTTCTTACGATGCATCGACGACGGACCAGGCATCTTGGTTTGTGATAACGTCTCTAAATCCACAGCAGGCGCTGGTTTATTGGCGTTTTTTATTCGTTTCACGTATATATAAATAAAAATTATAAGGAAGATCACGAACGCCCCGCAGGTCACACCGATTATGATATAGCTCCTTTGATTGGTATTGTCGTCGTCGTCGTCCTCAGTGATTTCCACATTTACTTTTGCGTCGTCCTTTGGCGGTGGCGATGGGCTGGGTGTCGTCGTGCTAGAGTCCGCGTCTCTTTCCAACGCCTCCGGCACCCTTTCTTGGTTAACGGAAAGCACATCGGCGTCACCGCCGACGGAGACTTGGTAATTAAGGTCCCGTGGCAGCAACGTGAAAAAAAGCTGTTCGTCTCCGACCCCTCGCTTGGCGCGCGCGTCGCGCGTCGTCTGCAAGAGCCTGCGGCGGCGTAGCATCGCGCCGGCGACCGGACGCAGCATGGTCACCGCGCACACCGAGATGCGATACTCGTCGCGAGCGACGTTGGGCCCGAGACCGAAGTTCGGCAACAGGGGTTGTACGAAAGCGTTTTTTGGACCGGACGCTGATTGAAGATTGTGGTTCATCAACAAGGGCCCGTCGCGTTCCAACTCGTCGTTGACCCTGAAAGTGGTCGGAGTGCTGCGGAGCGATGCGGTTGCGGACCTTTGACCTTCGATGTACGCCTGCAGCGTCGGATCCAGACCGACCTCGTTTGCCAATCCCCGATCGTAATGCATCACGGCAAAACCCAGCAAGGATCCCGCGTCGGCCGCCTGGCGTAACTGGCAGATATCCTGTATTTTATCGTCGGCGTTCACGTCAAACTCGCTGGAGCTGTCCGCGCGCGTGTACTCGAGGTATTGTTTGCTGGCCGCGCGTGCCATGACGGCAGAAAACAGCACCTCCATATCGTACGCCTCTCGGTCGGACGCGTCGCGCATTGTGATGTAGGTGGCGACGGGCGTGTTTTCGCTGGTCGCGCGTATCATCTGGGGTCCGTCCGGTTTGCCCACGTTGCGCAACGCGTCCATCACGTACGCGGGCTGCCAGCGTTCGTAATCCACTAGCTGCGCGCTGATGATGTCCGATGTCAAAGTGTGCATGGTCATCTCGAGGGGCACCTCAAGCTCCACGACCGAAAGCGCCTGGATCGAGGCCCGCACAGCGTGTTGCAGGTAAGGTTGTTTCAGCGGGTCGGACACGATGCTGCCGTCAGTTTCGAGCAGTCTGTAGTCGTACCGAAGGCTCATCTCGAAGTCCGCGGCCACGTCCGTAGCCACCGGCGTCAGGACGCCGGCCTTCATGAACCCGACGTTATAAATGCAAACCATTATCGCCGATTGCGCGTAGAAGGTACCGGTGAGCGCGGTGTCGAAATCGCCGGGTACGACGCTCGCGTCGATCGCGCGGGCGTCTGTGAACCCGTTTGAACCGTAAACGTGATTGCATGTGGCATCCTCCAACGCGTCGTACGCGCCGATCGAATCGGGCGTCATGGTGATATAATGGTACGCTTGATCGGGCAATCCTTCGTCGTCGAACGAAAGCCTGGCCGTGCGATATCTTGGCGACTGGTCGAGCACCAGCGCGGTTGGTGCCACGGCGAGCAGATCGCGGCGCCTGAGGGCTGTCGGTCCTAGCACGTACGACGTGATATTGTACGTGGTTTTGAACGTGTGCGTGGACGAGCCGGTCAAGACGCGCTCGGTGACCTGATCCGTCACGGAGAAGGTGTTGAAGCTGTCCACGGACTCATCCTTGATCGCCAGAGCCACGACGACATTGTTTTCCGAAACCACGCGCAGATGCTGCTCCATGGTTCGGACCATGGATCGCCCGTTCACTTTTTTAATCAACTCCTCGGTGATGGTCATCGGAAAATCGTACACCACGCCGTTTTCGGTGTACTCCTTTCGCGCGCCCATAGCCACCTGATTCCGCAGGTACGCGTCCAGGTCGACCATAAGGCGCCACGACATGCCGTTCAGGGTGCACTCCGGGCTCAACGTGCGCCCGCCCAGCGCGCGCCCTGTGGGGGCGGCCGTCGTCCAAGAGATGATCGACGAGGAATTGCACGTGGCGTCCAACGCCGGCAGCGGCAGTGAGGTGTCCGGGTCCGCGTACGTGGAGTACGCGCGCCCCTGCGTCAGGGCACGCTGCTCGAACGCCGCGTCGCAACTGCTGGCGCCGTAAGCTCGCGTACCGGTAGGATCGAACAGCAGATCCAACGACTGCCATGCTGAGGTCCCCCCACGCTTGCCGGCAGCGATCGTTTGATCTCCGAACAACAGTTCGAACACGTACCGGTCGATGCTGACGGGGGGTGGGGGCGGCGCGTACACTTCGATGTCCAGATGCTGATCCGCGGTGACACGCACGTCGGCGATACGCGGCGTGCCGCAGATGAACGCCGGTTGACTGATTTGCGCTTGGGTGGTTTGCCCGCTGAACTGGCCCTCGGCGAGCACGACCGTAATGGCCGCCACGATCAGCAGCATCCACGCGCGGCGCATTGGAAGATGAGCTCAGTGATCGCGCACGACGCAAAGACGCCGCAGGTTAGACCGGTACAACCAACACGATTCACGCATATCTATACGGCGCACCGAGCGATGTTTGCACCAGGTATTTCGCGGAGTCGTGCGTGACGGGTACGTGAAGGGATGTCGTAGCGACCGCGTGCGTGTGTATATATATAGACGCGTGGGTGCGTGTATACGCGCATCTCAAAAAAATGCACGAACGTGTACGAGCGCGCGATCTCGCATCCGAAGGAGCGCCGTGAATGCCTCGACGCGCGCACGCGATAACGTAAATGAGCGCATCGACGTCCGGGCGCGACGACTCGGCGCGAGCAACCCTGTGCGCCTGCCTGCTGTGTTTTTTTATCGTGGCCGGTACCGGCCTTGGCGTGGCGACCTACGCGTATTACGACGACGACGACGAGCACACCACCCGCGCATCGTCAGCGCGCGTGACGCTGCGAAATGCTTCGTCCGGCGCGTCTTCGAAACAGCACGCCGACGTAACTCATACGCAGTCGCCGATAGCCGTGTCGACGCCGGACACCGTCGTCTGCGCTAAGGATCAAGGGCGTCGTCTCGAACGCACCGACGGGCTCCTTCGGAGCGCCAAGGACGGCCCGAGTGCGAACATCACCGCCGACGCCGTTTATTTTGATACCGCGCGGAGTTTGGACGGCTTCGTGACGCGATACGGCGAGATTCTAGCGGCGCATCTCGCGCAGTACCCCGAGGATCACGCTACCGTCCATCAGCTGGCGTGCGGACGCGCCATGGTCACCGTGCTGTCCACCGGTCCGACGGTGCTTATCATAATCGGACACACCCGGCAAATTGCCGGTGGGATGGTCTTCAAACCGCCCGGCAGAGGGTTGGAGCTCGTGCTGCGCCCCGATCGTGATCCCGCCTACGCGCTGAAGGCGCACCCCGCTTGGCGCAACGTCGACTTGGCAGCGATGCGAAATCGCGTGAGTTGGTCACTGCGCGCGGCTGACAATCACACCCAGTTAGCCCGTGGGTACATACAGGGGGACGACGGACTGTACATACGCGCGTTTACGCCTGGTGATACGTATTACGTCATTGGCGACGTCTACGGATACGGATTCTGCATACCGATGGCTCGTCGATACGTCAGCTCCAGCGTCGCCGCGCACGACTTCACGACCGCGACGTACCCGCATTACGGCTACTACTCGCTGACGCGAGACGGAATGCATCTCGACGGCGGTGCGGTCTTTCAAAATTTTGTTCCCGGTCGGCCAAGCGCGCGCGAAATCCGATTGGCGACGGCAACCGGGTACGCCGAGAAGCAGCTCGGTCGATCCGAGCGTGCCGCGTGCCAGGCCCACGCCGAACCGCGCGACGCGCCTCGAGCGCGGATCGCGTCCACTCGCGTCGTCGAAGGCGACGTGGTGACGCCGCCGCGCAAATACCAATTCATGGTATCCCTGCAGGTTGCGTACGACGTGGGCGCGAGGGGCATGGACGCGCACGTCTGCGGCGGCACGCTCGTCGCGGCTCGCTGGTTGCTGACGAGCGCGCACTGCGTGCACGGCGTGCACGCCGACTGGCCGGGCGAGGTGAACTGCTTCGTCAACATCCATCACGCGGACATAGGACGGCATCACCTATCCAGCGATGAGGAGACCTGCGTGGAGACCGTCGCGATCGCGTCGGTGATACTGCATCCCCTGTACGACCCCTTGACTTTTGCGTACGACGTGGCGCTGGTCGAGCTCGTCGCGGAT
Organism: Cymbomonas tetramitiformis; assembly: GCA_001247695.2. Taxonomy (NCBI): domain Eukaryota; kingdom Viridiplantae; phylum Chlorophyta; class Pyramimonadophyceae; order Pyramimonadales; family Pyramimonadaceae; genus Cymbomonas; species Cymbomonas tetramitiformis. The sequence goes on along the minus strand of LGRX02026368.1, from coordinate 23,188 downwards.
AGCTCGTACGAACCCATCGTGGTGTACGACCCGCGTCGGCACGACCCGAACATGGGCGCGATCGGTAGCACCGTGTCCGTCGCGGGATGGGGCCACACCACGTTTAACGGCGCGGTGTCCGACGAGTTGCTTATCATGCACACGCGCATCTACGACCGCGAGGAATGCGTCCACAATTATAAACATATCAAAGACGAATCCGGCGTTGAGCATAGCATGGCGAACGTCGCTTTCGGAGAATACAATTTTTGCGCGTATCGACGCGATGGGGACGTGATCGTCGACAACTGCCAGGGCGACTCCGGCGGTGCGCTGTTCGCGGTGGACGCGATGACCGGGCGACCTCACGTTTTGGGACTCGTCAGCTGGGGGTTCAAATGCGCGTACGAGCATAGCGTGGTGCCGGGCGTGTACAGCAATGTCACTCATGTGCTGCCTTGGCTACGAAGCGTGGTGCCGAGTTTGTGAAGCGGGGCGTCGGGGCGTCGGTGAGCAAACATGTAAAGGTGGCCTGATCGGTTTGTACGCCCCCGTTTAGGGCGGGATACGTTATTACAACGTTATAAGTAACGTTGTTTACTTATATCCATCGGAGTTATGAACCTACACGGTAAATCGTCGACATCTTCAACCAATACCGCAAACGCTGCTTACTTATTTTTTGGGGGCAGTGGGTGTCATAGATTCTGCCGTAATCACGTTTAACACATCCGTCCCAAAAAAGTAACCGACATTTATTATCTGAGATATTTCTGATTATATATTTATACATTATTTACCCACAAACCCAGATTCGCTTATATATCCTTGGAGACTTCTGAAGTAGCTGAATCGCAGGATTGCTTTCTAATTCTATCTGGCGGTTATATATATAATATACAATTTAATGATCAACGACATCGGTTAGTGTAAAACATATGAAATAAAATTTCGCCCGTCGGGCGTAGTACTAAATTAATTCTCCCGGCTTGACTCTGGCCCGGAATCGGTTAGTATACGTCTGAACCCGACCCGCACATACAAGATGCAGATACTCCTTCAGAATCGATCCACACTTCCAACATCCGTATTGGTCCACGTATGCTCGGTTGCTATCGATACCTGTTAAACCGTTACCTTTTTTGGGTGACAGCTCCGCTGGACGCTATTCACTTCACGGCAGCACCAGTACATTTTCGCCCACGCTATATTCTTCGATCCGTGCATCCGCTGTTCGTTCATTATTGGTACACGTGTGCCCGGAAAAAGGATAACAGACGTCGCCGCCAATTTTACGTTTGCATAAAGGGTTGCTGCTGGAGCTTTGGATATCAAAACAGAGTGAGACAAGCCTTCTCAAAAATGCAGCCTGGTATTGACGATATATTACAAGACACAGAACATCCGCTTTCGCCAACAGGATCTTTGTTAAACGATGAAGAAGCCCTATTGGAAATGATGGACCCAGAAGCCGCTCGAGCGATGCAGCAACAAGTAGATGGCTTGGAGGCCGAAGTGGCTCGGTGCTTTGCTGAGTTAAATGCCTATAAGGCTCAGCGCGGTGTTGAACCAAAGCAAACCCAGCAAGGAATAGACAAGTTGAAGGCCGAATTGTGTGAGCGCTCTACTGAAGCAGCGCAATCCAAGCAAGAAATAGTTGTGTTGCAGACCGAAATGACTCGGTGCTCTGCTGAGTTGGAAGCCGCTCAGTCTCGGAGCGTTGTTGAAGCAAGGCAAACCCAGGAAGAATTAGACAAGTTGAAGGCCGATTTGCTTCAGTGCTCTACTGAAGCAGAGCAAACCAAGCAAGAACTAGCCGTGTTGAAAGCCGGTTCCGGAAAAAGATTCGAACAATTGGAGTCGCAGTTATCTTGGGCGGGTCGCGATGAACACAACGACATCTACCCCAACAACATAATAACAGTTACTTGCAAAACATCTTTTTCTTTGATTGTGGTGAAAGACGAGCAAGCCAGACTGGTGCGCGCGTTACAAAGTGATGCTGGCGGTAATATGCGCGTTGCCTGGAGGGCCATCCAGGATATGTTGCAAGCTCATAAATTAATACCCCCGAATACCACCACATCCTGTACCTGGTGGTCCTTTCTCACGGAGCTGCTGAAACTGGAAGTGTTCACCACGGAAAACGACAACGAGGAGGAAGTTACACGAACACGAATGGAGACGTTGAGGCGGCTCCTTACACCACTACCGCCTATACCTAGAAAAAGGCATTACTCGGGGGCGAACGCCGAGAACGAATTGGGTGCCAACAAGCAGCCTCGACGTGGTAACGCTGATGAACGCACACACGCAAAGGGAGGACGTAGCTAACTTTTTGGGTCGTCGGTTGAACATAGCGAGCGCCTGATACGATTTGCCACAACTTAATAGACAGCGGAATTATAGCATTGCGTATAAACATGTTTAGCTGGTATAGATTCTACACTAGCAAACGCTGCGGGTTTGCGCCCTAAACACCCAAGTAAACCTCCATTTTACCTAAGCGATTTATACAGTTCTTGTTCTTGGTGAGCAGATTCAGCATGTAGTGCGAAAAGTCGTAAGCGTATTCCCCTGTCGAGCCCGTTTGGGGTACCAACTTGTAAGGTGGTTGATGGCCCACATCGCTGCTTCCAACGTCTAGTGCAACACCCACTCTATGCGTCTCGAGGATTTCGTGGGTGTAAGCTAGTTTGTTTCGGCTTTTGCCGTTTTCCCCCGTTTGCCAGCGTTCTTCGATTGACAGTGTTTCGCCGACCTGCGGTGTGACGTTCGTATCCGCATCGCAGTACGGTATGAAGTGCTTTGAGCTGTCGGTGCTTTTTTTGACCAGCAAGAAATACAATCCCACGCCTTCCACCACTTCACTGCCCCAGTAGTTAGGCAGGCTGACTCTGCCACCGACAATCAGGTTCATTGCTATGCAATCGCTGCCCACGCCTCCGGTGGGTATGTTTTTTAGGACTCCTACAAATTTAACCTGCTGGGTATCGTCTGCGTCGTCCTGTGTACGTATACCCGTCTGTTCGTACAACTCCTCAACCAGCGTCTGCCACGTGCAAAACACGCCTGTCACGTCCTTGTAACGCATCAGGTCCCGTTGCATCTGCTTACACTGCGTAACCGCGTTGGACGCCGTCTGGGAGGTTGCGCGCAGTGCGAACAGCGGCCAGTTGGGCGTGTTGCTGTTGGTGGTTCCGCGTACGTTTTGCTCCACGTCTGCGTGCAAGCGTTTGGCGATCTGGATAGTTTTGCTGTCCGGGCACGCTAGGGGGATCTTGTGCAGGTACAGGTGTGGTAAAGTTTCCTGGGCCCAAAACATACCCATCTGCGCGTCCCGCGCATACACAGACGGTTGCATGTTTTCGGGGTATTGAAACGTGTTCGGCAAGTTGGGTGCGGCATCGTACCCCGCGAACGGCGTGCCGGCGAACTGATTTTGGAGTGCGTTCGACGGCGCCGGTGGCCCCACCGTCGTGCCAGGAAATATGGGAGCTATCGCGTAGGGAGCGGCCATGCTGCGATCTTACGTGCGTGCGCGTCCGTGTATTTATACCAATCCGGCTATACGCTCCCGACGGAGAGCACTCGTGTCATAGCAGCCTGGTTCGCGCGACGGTCCGTCGACATGTTGACGCACTCCAACGTCCGTGCGTGCCGGTCACCCTTCGGGCAAGCGACTCGCAGAACGCAATGATAACTAGGCGGTTTTACACCACGCTCCGTAAAGAGACGGCGCATCGCCTGCATCATGTCCGATCCGGGATACCGATTCGTGGTTGCGTCCATGTGCACGTATCGGTTGCCCGAAGCTTGCCCCACGCGACACGCCGTGTCTTTGAACAGATTGCGCCACTCCGCGCCGTGATCCACGCCCTCGCCGGTCACGCGGCGCCGGTAGAAACAAATGTACAGCACCACCGTGTCGTCGTGCAGACCAAGCTTGTCGCGCCATACCTGTGAGGGTCTGAGCTGATCGGCATGCACGCACACGGGCGTGCATTCATCCATCGCAACACGTTTTGTCGCGGAACAGGGGTCATCGCGCGGCTGCGTAGGTTGCGCATCGAACGGCGACGCCGGCAATCCCAGCATGCGCTGCACGCTCATACCTTGCGTACTCGATCCTCTTTTCGTTACTTACGTGGCTATACATGTATACACACACACATATATATATATACATTCACGCGTCACGACGATTGCCCACGGGCCCCCTTTAAAAATACCGTCGCCTTTGTTACAACTCAATCCTAATTTGCATCTCGTTAACTGAAAACAATTGTGCGAACGTTCTTGCGCGGACGTGCGTACGCACGTCCTGTGTCAAATCGGCGGCCAGCGCTTTCATCTCGTCGACGCCATCCGTGGTCATTCGGACGCGATTCTTACTGCGGCTGGGTGTGCACCAGCGCATCACGCCGCGCGTCCGCGTTCGTCGCAACGCCGGTAGCAGCTCCGAACAAAGGTGGTCGCGCACACGCGACGCCGCCGCTGCCTCGCATTCGCGCTCGCACGCCGCGCAAATAAGCTCGCGGTAGCACAGATCCACTCGCAGCGTGCTGTCGGTGGCGCTGTCGTAAATGCGCACGGTTAAATCCACCGGTAGGCCGGGCAGGTCGCGTTTGGCCGCGTTGTTGCACGAATCCAGCTCCAAATGTACCGTGGCGCCGCCCTGCGAGAGCGCGAGCAGCGTTCTACCATCGCACGCGCGCAACCGCAGATTACCCAGGACGAATCGCACACGCGCGTCGCCGTCCTCGACGTCCACCCTTTTGGACATGTACCGCATGGCCGCGAGCTGTTTGGCGTTCACGTTCTCGCGCAGCGCGTGCCAAACGGTGACCGCTTGCAGCATCGTCGAATTTAGCACGCGCTCCTTTTCTAAGCCGCATCCAAAGTTGACGTGCAGCCCTTTGGGCAACGCCGCCATGTCCATTCGCAGGGCCACGGCGAGCCGCTTTAGCTCGCCATCCCGTTGCGGCACCGCGACCTGCTCGTGAGACACCACCACCCGACATCGCGACGTCGCGTCCTCGCAGGTTCGCGTGTCCGGCAACGTGATCGTGCGCCAGCCGATCCGTCCGAACCGTATTTGATTGTACGCGTCGTTCCTCATCAGCAACGCCGTCAACGGGCATTTACCGTCCGCACGATTTGCGCAGCGGTGCGACATTTTTGCAACACCGCTCAATAGCGACGCGACCCCGTCGTCGCTCGACGTCGCGCTCTCCAACGCAAGCGACATCCGCGCATCCCAATCGGTCCCGTCTTCGCGCAGTGCGGTCGCTGTCGCGCAGGCGCCGTAAAGCTCGCAACACACGTTCGCGTTCGGCCACGCTTGACCGTGTTCGCCGAATTGACAAAATCGAGGTAGACGGCCTCGGCCATCGCGGCGCAGCCGATTGTACAGACGATCGAAGGACGCCCTCATTCTCGATAGGTACCTGCGATTCCAATGCGCGCGCTCCTGACGTACGCGTTCCATGGTCGGCGCGCGGCCGTCGTCGCGATGCAGGGCCAGAGCCTCGCACAGTAGCACGGTGCGCCAGTCGGCGTGGAGTAAAAACGTTTCCAACGGCGTGTCCGTTCTGGCTACGCATCGCCCGATGGAGAGGGCGGAGACGATGTGCAAATACCGAGCTGCGCGTTTGCCGTGCGTGGATGTCACGTCCATTGTTGGTTTTAGGTGTTCGCGCGTGCACGATCGACGCCGCACGGCGCGCTATTTATCACGCACGCAACGTCCGCCTCATACCGGCGCCCGAGCGGCTGAAATCGCGGGCGTGCGACCGTGACGAAAAAAGTTTGCATCCGTATATATACACACGCACGCGCACACGCGTACACGCATGCGGCACCACGTGTTCATCGTGGGGAACTCTCGAGACCTTTGACCGATATCCAGCCGTGCACGTGAACACAAAACCGTTTGTGGGTATTTTTTCGCATGTCGATCGTCGACTGGTCAGTCGGACGCGCGCCGTGCACCTACGCGATTATGATGAACTTACCGCATCAAAATTTGCTCTTAGCGTTCGCAGTGGCCATAAGTGTGGTCGTTACGACCACGCTCTACTATATGGACCAAGCGCTCGTTGGTACATCGCACACCGCCGTATGGCAACACTTAGAAGAACCTGGCGAAAGCCCGTAACAAATGTACGCGCGTGCGCGTTTTATTAAGGTAAAATTTACGGTGGTCTCGAGAAAAAACCACTACGTGGTTTTTGCCGACACCCTTTTTTATTTGTTTGAATGGCGCGAATTTCAATGCGCCCTGCGCAGTCACACGTGCCTTTTCTAGTTTGTTCGTGACATGCCGCGCGGTGGGACGGTTTGCGCACTATTTTTCACGTTGGCGATGATGCTACTACAATGATGTCAATAGTTACCTTGCCCAGCGCGTTGGGACAGCGAATTACAAGCGATCAAGGGTGCGGTGTATAAATACAAAGACACGAATAGTGTTACATCCATTAATCATGTCAATGGTTACCTCGCCCAGCGCGTTGGGTCTACAGGTGTTCAAAAAGTTTGATGGTATGTATAACGCAATGGTCGTCATCTCCGATGGCGTCCGTAAAATTGTTGAGAGCGATGAGTTGAAATGCGAAACTTGGTTGAAACCTCAAATCAACCAGCTGACGCAACGAATGTCCACTTCGGTAATTTATGAATTACACGATGTGTATATATCGGAAAACTTAGTGAAAAATGCTAAATGTGATTATATGTCGAAAATAAAGAAGAAATACATACAAGTGGTAAATAATATTACTTACTACAAGGCGCCTTATCTTATGATACACGGTGATCCCCAAGCCGGTTGGCCAAGAATGGGACACAATTGGATTTTAGTGTTATCGGACCCTTCCTTAAAAAATTTTAACCCCCCACAAATTATGAACTATGATGAGATGATGGATGTGTTTATGAAACAACCATACGTGCCACTGTCAGTTCTCGTAGAACCAGGCCTTAAACCAACACCGCAAGATGAGGGAGCCATGATTGCCATCATTGAGGAACTTGGGTTTGTTTGCACCGACAGAGACGAATAGGAGGCACAGTTTACAGCTTTGCCCTAAAAATGCACACCGGGTGTTAGAATTTTGGCGCTAGCGATGCTTTCGGCCACCCGAGGATATGCGCAATGCATTGAACCCTAAAAACGTTTATATATAATTTAACGCTGCGCGCTTTGTCCTTTGTACGTTTGCTCGACTGTTTCACGTGTATAAGCGAAGCATACAACATTCACATTAATACACCACTCGCCTTACCGTTCGTGTTTTAATACCGATACGAAAGAGGTTCCTTTGTGGTAACCGTGACTCTTATATAAGGACCTAATTATCAGCTTTAACCGCATAGCTAAAGCTTGTATAAAGAAGTAGGCCCGGGGAAATTAATTTACTCATACGCCCGACAGGCGTGGTTTTTTTTTAAATCTGTGTATAGAATTATCGATTACAACAATATCAACCGGTGTGATTATATTGATTTTAGCACTTGTTTCCGAACCACCGTCTTCTGATGTTGTATTGTTTTGGTTGGCAAACGAATGGTCACATGGCAGGTCGCCCCTACAAATTTTAAGCAAATTTTCACTGGTCACTTCGCGCTGCATCTCCGTTGTCGATTGTGGCGGATCAGAACGCAAAATCCTACGAGGATCCTCGGGTATCTCCGATAGCACTTTCCGTATCTCGTCATTCTTGAACATCGCTACAAGCTCAACATATACCTGATGGATATGCTCGCCGCAAACGCGAGGACCTTGTTCTTCTGTCAAAATTAAATTAAGACCTTCGGGATCGTATTTCTTTTCTGTTTCGATGTAGTCCATGATTTCGTGCATTGTATAAAAGACAAACTCTGCGCACAAACACGTATAGTGTTGCTGTAGTTTGGTCGCTCTAAACCGCAGTGTGCACGCTGCCGTCGGTTTAAAAAAAATATCAACCAATACACGTCCGAGGTCCGTATACAAAGGTTCCCCATGTTCACCCCATGTTCCGTCGTCCAAAGCTGAATCGTACACGTCGACCTGCACGTGTTCTTTATCCACCTTATGCAGGACACAGAGCGCTGCATGCCCATGTCTGAAGTGTACATTTTCCAACGCTACTGGGACGAGCACGATTTCACATCCGTTTACATATTTGCGCACACTTTCTTTCATGTACAACAGCTGAGTTTTTTCTTCGTTTTTTTCGGCTTCCAATTCTCGCGTCGCGTCGTTTATTGGATGCAACCATTTCCACAAATTCTTACGTCCATAAAAAGGATGGAAGCCTTCCACGTCAAGCCACTCAAAACTGTCCTGTGTGTATCCACCTGGATTTGCATAGTTGTAAGCAAATGTTACTTCACTGTATATTGCAACATTTTGTACTGATCTATACTTACTCATTAAACGCGCAAAATACAATGCTTGGATATTGGCATTAATCGACGGCGAAAAATTCACGAGGGGAAATTGTAAAGATTCAAAAAACCCCTCCTTGGTGTGGCACAGATACGTCATGTGCCACTCAGCTTCGTTCGCGCTCGTGTCTTGTTCATACGCGCACCATAGTTTTCCGTATATGTCTGAATCGTGATAAAATACAGCAGGATAGTCAACTTCACAAAGTATGTCGCGTATCCGTTGAAGCGTGTTTTCTGTTTTAGAAAAGCATTTTTTGTAAGCTTCGCGTATATTTCGGGCTTTTTTGCAATATTCGTCAGTCGTTGTATCAAACACAGGATAGAAGAATTGCGCGTAAGTATCTGTGGTAATAGTAACAGACATCATGGTACGGTAACAGCGCAAAAAAAACCGACGTTTATTTTTTGGTGTTACGCGCGCGCGTGTGTGTTTGTGTGTGAACGCGTTTGGTGCGACGATTAGTGTAGCTATTTATACACCAGCGGTGTAACTTTTTGTGGATATATACATATATACGCGTCGGGTGATATCGTTCACGAATACGTTGCCACCGCCATTTACGCTGTTCGTAGTGCGGACGGTGCTCGACATTATGGAACGTTTCGGCGTAAGTGTCGATACGCCCGCCGAGTTTACGCGCGACAGAAATTGACACGTTCCTCCAACTGGTCATGCGTAAGAAAGCGAAGATTGCAGACGTTTAATGACATTTATGACGACGACGACAATGCACAAACTAATATTTTTTGCAACCCTTTTAACAAATTAAAAACACCAAAGTAAGGCGCCTAAAATAAATTCCATACGTTAGGCATCCTCGGGAATACCCGCGCCTCCGTCGCGCACGTCGACGCGCATGGGATTGATCCCCTCATCGGCGTACATCATCCACGTGGTGGACGCCATGGAGGGGTTCTTTTCGGCGTACCAACCGAACGGTATTTCGTAGTGCACGCGGTTGTTGTAATGCAGCGCGGTAGCGCGTCGGCCCACTTGATGAGCGTTTCCCATGCCGTTAGCGCTCATATCAGGGATGTCTACCTTCAACTCAGTTTTTAAAGTGTTCAGCATGTTCCTCTCATCGTTCTCGAGCTGTGACACTGCAAATATGCAGAACGCTGTCGCATTTTGAAATTTTTGGCTACAAACCTGCGAGGGTGTCGTGGTATCGGTTTTTATACCATTGTAAATGGCGTACGTGTACCTTTGCCAGTCGTCAGATATCATTTCACTGCAATTCTTAGGACTGTACATTTTTCGAAGAGTGCGCACCGCGAAGAGCGCTCCCAAAGTCCACTCGCCGGTAACCACACCCGTTCCCTTATACAAGTTTGGGTACGTGTAGCCCACGCCAAGCATGGTTTCGTTGCAAAACTTACGGTCGAATTTGTACTCGTACCCTCCGTACTTTCGCACTTGCCGCCACAGCTCAAAAGGTAATGTCAGGTTGTAGGCGTCCCTGATGTCGGTCGCCAACACGCTCAGCCCCCAAGTGTGCACGTCCACAGCAAAATATTGGTTGCTCTCAGGTATGAAGTAATCGCTCGCCTCATCTTGGGTCTTCGATGTGCTTTTGTGATTAACGCCATCGTACGGGTAATTAACGACCCCCCCTTGTACTACGCACGGAGAGCACTCAAACGTCGTCTCTTTGCTTTTGTCGATCATGTTCGTTCTAAGCGTGATCCTCTCTTGTACACCGACATTAAGATAGCCTTGCGTCAAATTCCGGTCCATTGTTTGCAAAAAATCTTTGAGGTGCACGTGTTTGGCGTTATTGGGCGCTTTCGTGCTGTTGCGGACAAGGTTCACGACGGTGGTGCTCGGTATGACGGATTCCAGTTTGCGCACGGCTGCGATCGTGGAGGCCAAGTTTTCGGTGGAGAACGTGCGTCCGGCCAGGCACAAAATATTTACGTCGATATCGTCGCTATCTTTAGGGTACCAAGGGGCGGAATTGTTTCTAGGCATGTCACTGCGGCGAATGGCGCAGTCTCTGGGTAGCGGCATGTAGTACATGACATGCCCTAGGTAGGTGCCGTCGCCATTCTGCAGCGCGACCATCATCGCGCGCACCGCCTCCCACGCCTTCATCGCCACCGTCAAACCGACGGTACCCTTGGTGAACTCGTCAAAGAGAAGCGGTCCCAGTATTCGTCCCCAGGCGTGTTCCCCGGTCACCGGTCTGTAGTCGTCGTAAGTGTACACTAGCTGGTTTACCGCCGCGCGGATTTTTATGCTTTCCCAAGAATTCGCAATTCCACCATAATACCAATCGGAGTTATTATTTTTATTACATTCTTCGTTGTAATAATTTTTCCAACCAACGGCTGGATGTGCCGCGTCTATTTCATTAGTTTGGTTAGTTTGCCAAACTACGCACCAACTGTTGGGTATACCTTCGGTGGAAAACACTTCCATCACCTCGCGGAACATGTATCCGTCAGCACCGGCTATGACGGTCATCGTGTTTCCATACAAAAAAGTGTAGTCCGTAAAGGTGGGCCCGCGGTTAAACGACCCTTTGTCTTGGTGATAGTTTGGGAATACTTCGCCCGTCCATGTTAGGTATTTGAGCCACTGCACGCCGTACTCGTAAGCTTCGTCCGAGTAGACCGTGCTTGCGGCATCCATAAGGCCCAGCGCTATCAGCATGGTCGCCGAGTCATACAGATTCACCGAGTGCGTCTGTAACACGATTTGTGAAATGGCGTCGAAGCGTACGGACACATCGGCCCAGGTTTTCGGCATGTTCAAAGTGTCGTAGGACTTGTTATAAAAGTCATAGATTAGGTCAAAGTAGTCGTACTCGACCCAATAGCTCCTGGGCATTCCCAGGTTGAGCACACCGTTTATCGGACTACCACGATTGTACAGCACGAACTCGCTGTATATCGACGGCGTGTTCGTCGGACTCGGACTCGGCGGCGGCGGCGCGGAGATGGGCGACGCGGTGATCGGAATCGCGCGTTGCGTCGGAGCGACGGTTCGCCGCGTCGGCGCTCCTGTCGTCGCGCGCTTCGTGGTCGGACACGGCGTCGGGGCCACGGACGCGACCGTGTGCACGCCTCGCCGATACACCAACGTGGTGTCCACCCACACCTCCATCGCGTACATGGTTCCGTACGTGTCTCTGTCCGCGAAGAACAAAGGGAACGCGCGATCCATGTGGTACGGCAACGACTCCGCGACGCGCGTTGCGATCGCGCGATCCGTGAACATCGCGACCATGCTGACGTCCACCGTGTTGCGCGCTTCGTCGTGGTCCACCACCTCCACGTTCACCGCGCGGTCGGCGCTTGAGTACACGTTATACTGCGCGACGCAATCGCGAACGAAGTCGCTGCGAAATCGAGCGGATTGCGAGTTCGCGTAAAGGGCGTAAAAGTCCTTGTCGAAACTGGCGTTCAGACGGGTTCGGTGCAGCGTCTCGGTGGTCGCGTCATCGTTCTGTGGGTAAAACACAGCCAAACAGACGAAGACGATCACGGTCACGACGAAAAAACCCGCGATCCGGAGACCGCATGCGCGTGTTGTCACCATCGTACCATCGGACGCGCACGGAGTAGAAAACGCGCGAGTGTATCTATACAGCACCACGGGTTCATGCCGCGCAGGGTGGTCCGATTGGCATAAAAAAAACAAAAAAGGCGTAAAAGGCCTTGTCGTAACTGGCGTCCAGACGGGATCTGCGCGGCGTCTCAGGGGTCGCGTTATCGTTCTGTGGGTAAAACACAGCCAAACAGACGAAGACGATCACGGTCACGACGAAAAAACCCGCGATCCCAAGACCGCATGCGCGTGTTGTTACCATCGTACCATCGGACGCGCACGGAGTGAAAAAACGCGCGAGTGTATCCATACAGCACCACGGGTTCATGCCGCGCAAGGTGGTCCGATCGGCATTAAAAAAATCCAAAAAGAGAGGTTGAGCATGAACGCGTTTTGCGAGGAGAACGAAAAGAAAAAAGAAAAAGAAAAAAAACACGCCCATTGGGCGTACGAGTTACGAGGAGAACGAGCTGCTCGAGAAACATTTGGGGAATCGCCCGCAGCGGATGGTAAGGAACTTGCGATGGTAGAAACGAATTTCCACTCGTAGCAGCCAGTACGTTCGAACAGTGTTGGACATGCACAGGTGCGCATCACAGCGTGTCGCAGGGGTAACCTCAGGCGACGACACGGGTCACCGCATGGTTTGGTGCACGGCGTCGACCAGCGCAATTCGTGTCAAAGGCAGCGAATCGACCACCAGCAGGGCCGAGCAACCATAAAAAGGGCACCGACCCTCCAGACTCATTCATTTTCCGAAACCCCCTCCGACGCACCAGTCACCTTGAAAGGAGACGCTTGGCCCTGAACCACCAGTTCGCGATTTGTGACGAGCGCTTATCACGCGCACCACCATGCAACCCTCTTCTGATGAGTCCGACGAGTCGCAAACTACCGACCGTCCTGTCAACACCGAAGCGGGTGACGCCGCGATCCGTCTTCTGAAGACCCGTCTGGAGGAGTGGCCGAACGGCGAATGCCCCACCGCCGACATCGAAGGCTCGGGCTCCTACGAGCCCATTCCGGAGCTGGCGAGCAGGGTGACGCAGGTTCGGGCGAAGGATGAACTGGAGAGGCGTCTCGAGGGCATCACGAAAACCATCATGTCGCGATCGTACTGCTCGATCTGCCGCGAGCACAAGGCGGAGAACGTCAAGCTGTACCGAGGGTGCCTTCAGAGGCTTTCCGTGCAGCATCTGGTGTGCGAGGAGTGCTTCCGTCGGGACCACACCCCCTGCTGCCCGGTGTGTAGGCGTGACCGTCCACCGACTCCCACGGAGCAGAGCGAGGAGCTGCGTCACGACTTTTACCACTCGGAGTGCCAATCCTGTCCGCTGTGCACCGACCCCGCGATACGCACCGCCCAGGGATTGCTGGAGCACGTGGACACCGAGTGCGCGGCGGTCGTGTCTCGCGTGGTCTCTGTGGACGTCCGAAAGCTGAGATCGCTCTTGGAGAAGCAGCGCTCGCGGTGCTTGACGGAGCTCTGGGCCCTCCCGGAGACGGCCTTGACGATCCAGCAGGTCGTGGACAGTAAAGTCGAGCCGTTGAAGCGGGAACTGACGCGAGTGAACGAGGAGTTGGGAACGGAGTCGCAGAACAACGAGCGGTTGGCGATGCAGCTGTATACGCTCAGGAATGGTCAAACCGAAGAGCTCAAGCGTCTGAATGAAGAGTTGGCGTTTGCGCAGCGTAGGGACCGGCTGTTGAGCGAGATCAAAAGAAAGCGGGACTACGAGGTTAGAGATCTGAAAAACCAGCTGGAGAAGCTCCGAGAGCAGGCCGAGAACCATCGGAGCGAACGGTCGGAGGCGGAATCGCTTCGCGCGGAAAACAAGAAGCTCGAGCAGCACTTGGAGAGGCATCGACAGTCGATAGTCAGTCTGAGTAGCAAGCAATGCGAATTGCAGCAGAGGTTGGTCGTCATGACTGAACGGTACCGGAGAGTGTCGTTCGCCGAATCTCGGGGAAAGTGCAAGCGGCGCAGGGAGGAACTCGCTTGAAGCAGTCGGGCAAGAGAGAGAGAGAGGGCGGACGGTACCGTTAGGTAGAACCGTAGCCGGACATGCTTTTCGTTAGCTATTATCACGGAACCGTTTTTTGTATAAATTGATGCATCGTTATTAGGGTATCGAGCTTGCATACCAGCGGAGTTAACATCGTCATGGAAATTCCATTTATGAATGCGAACTTGCGATGATGAAACGAATTTCCTTCCGAACAGTGTTGGGCATGCGCAACTGCGCATCGCAGCGCCGCGTATAAATACGGCCGGGCACGTGCATGGCACGGGCGTATTCGCCGTAATTGAATCGCGATGGCTCACCCTAAGGGGCACAACAGCTCGCACCCGTGGATGACGGCGCGAGCTAAACGAGCGGTCCACACGCACATCACCCCTCGTACCGCCCAGCGCATGTTGAATCCGCGCACAGGCGCCTTCAGCGGTGAGATGCTCCGAATTGATGAAACGCTGCGCCGCTTGGGAGACAACCGCATGTACGAAAATCGCCAAAGCGTTAGAGATCCGCGAACCCACGACCGGATGGCGCGTACGCTGTCACGGGAGTTGGAATTTTACGCGGAGCTGTGCAAACACAGCGCCCGGATGCCAATCCAGATGACATGGCGGCCGTGGTTTCACGATCACCGCGACGCGGACGAGCGGGCGGCGCTGCTGATGTGCTTCGCGGTCATCCTGACGCGGCGCACGGAGCAACTTTCGACCCCTGTCCGACCGGCGTCAGTCCGGACGTGTCAACTGAACTCCATCGTGGCGCAGGGCGCCGCCGCGGCGCTGGACGGCGAAACGCACGTCGTACGCGCGAGCGTGTCCGCGTACGCCGCGCTGCTGATGGATTTGGAACGTCCGGGCTGGCACGATTGATTTCGACCGGTGCACCAGTCACTGATATCTCAACCGAAGACGCGGGTGTGAAAAAAAGACAATCACGCAACGCGGCGGACGCGCGACACCCGTATCATGTATAAATGCTGTCCAGTTCCAGATCGTTACAAAACTACCGGGTAGGTCGACACCGCGTATAAATAGGGCCTACGGCGCACGCGTTGACGATGGGCGACGGTGACGAAAAGGACGCAAAATGGCTTTTTCGTGCCAACGCCGGTGCCTGTATGGTGTTTGTTGTGCAGCTCAACGTGCTTCTTTTACGCACTCCGCCCGGAACGGTGCAGCTGCACGTTCAATACGCGCATTACAGCGACGACGGCGAACATCTTCGACTGGCCCGCGTCGAATCCATAGAATTCGACACTGTCGTGCTGACCATGATCTTTTTTTTATTTAGCGCGGTCTCCCACGGATACCGGCTGGCGTCGTACTATATGTACCCCACAGCTCCTGAAAAAAATCGCGTGAACTGGTGGAGATGGGCGGATTACGCCGTCACGGCGCCCGCCATGATAATCATTGTCGGTATCAGCGTAGGTATATTTGAACTTTGCGAATTGATCAGCCTGTACGCGCTGATGTCGGTCACCATCATTTTCGGCGTGGTCGTGGAGTGCCTACACCGCGACGCGTACGCAGAGCGCCCGCGCGGTACGACCGTGGTTAGTTTGCTGATGGCGTTTGTGCCTTGCGTATGCATCACGTTCGTGTGCGCCACGGTTGTGGGTATCGCCGTCAGCCTATCGCAGCTGAACCCGAATCGAGTCGTGTACCTGTCGTTCGTTACGACCGCTGCCTATTTGTACACGGTCGCGTGGGCGATCGCCTTGCGCGGCAGTGGGTACGAAAAGCTACCCAAAACACAACCGACAAACCCCGCTGCCGACACGGCCGCGCTGAAAGCAGGGATTTTCACCGTCGCGTTCGTTCCGTACGGTATGATGTGGATCTCTATTTTTACGCGTTTTGCGCTGGCACTTTCGCACGCCGACGGCGATGTGCCCGACAGCGTTTATTGCATCGTGGCGGTCATGTTTATCGGATTCACCGGCACTTTCCCGGTAATCCAGTACTTGGAAACCTTTACAGAAAGGGTGACTGCGTATAGAGCCGAACTGCTCTACGCGACCGCCGGCGTCGCGAACAAAGTGGCTTTGGGGTGGTTCATGCAGATGGGCGTGCAACGCGCGCAGAGCGCGTCCTCGCGGTGAATTCTCGGTAAATTAATTAAAAAAACTGGTGACGCATGCACCAACCTTTAGCTCCAAAAAATTAGCATCTACGAACGTGGGTGAGCCTTTACGTTTCCTACGTTTTGTAGAAATTGCCGGATATGCAAGTAAAACGGACATACACTTATTTCGAGTTTGTATGTGTAATCCCACCACGTACTAGGTATTCGGTGTTACTCGCTAAAAATACAATGATGGTTTGCGGGCGTACGACTAGAACAAAAACTGTGCAAGAATTACGTAAACAGAGGAGTGCGTTTCGTATATGAATTCATCACACGTTCGGAAGGCCCAAGTACAACGCGCGGCGTCCCGGCGATTGCACCTGCTAAATTGTTTAAAAATAAACCACCGCAGTGGCCTTGGGCCTCGTGACGGTGATGGCCAGTGAACTAATTTACGCATCACGTCGGACTCGTTTCGGGCAAGGGCGCGGATGCTGGCGCCATCGCGGTATCAACATCGGGCTGCCAAACTGGCAACGGTGCCGGCAACACGTGGTCCGAGAAATCTGTGACGTCGGCGACGACGTCTTCACCGCGCGGCTCGTCGGTCGACGACGGGCGCGTCCGGACAGGGGTGTCGACCGCGCGTGTTGCTGTGCCGCCCAGAAGCTCGTCCAGGTTACGCTTCGTAACGCTGGCGCGCGCGATCAGAGTCGACAGCTCCTCGGAGGTTTGCCGCAAACTTTTCCGGGTGTGGAATTTTAAATCGGCCGCAACGCTGTTCGTGACGAAACCGACCAGCAACCACACGATCGGGACCGCCGTAATGCGACGCATCGTTCGTGCCGCGGTTGCATCAAATCGCCGCGAGCGTATTTATACGCGGAGACGCAAACAGAAGGTGGACGCGACACCGTGCACTGCAAAGTTTTATTCGCGCATGACCTACGCCGTTTACGTCCGCCGGGAGGGGGGGGGGAAGGCACGCGATCGCGCTCAAAAACATCGCGCATATGCGATTGCTATAATAGGTTTACGTTTTGTCTCGAGTCATTTTTATTCTACGTTGATAGCCTCACAGTTTTCCTGGCCTCGCCGACGCAGCTCGTCCAACCAGGTTCGCATCTCATCCGGCGTTCGCATGCGGGCTGCGGTCTCGCTGACGGCGTTACCGAGTCGCTTGGAGCGATAGGCGTTCGCCATCTGCGTGAATCGCAGTTTACCTTTGACATTCTGCAACACCTCGCAAAACATGCTAACGACGCGCTCACTGAGCCCGCGCTGCAACCCAAGCATCGCCGCCGTGTCGTGCATATCGCCAACGTACATCGCGTTCGTGTTACGGTCGAAGAAGACGTTTTCGGCCCGCATGTCGGCGTGCGACGCGTTGTCGTGCAGACTCGCATAAAACCACTGGTAAATGTACGCAGCGCGGGCGTCGGCGTTTGCGAAGTGCACGCCAAACATATCGGCGAAACGCGCCTTGTTCAACACCAACTCCGAGAGAGCGTACACGTCTTCGTTAGCGGTGGGCAACACGTGCACCGTTAGGAGATACTGGACTTGGTCGTGACCGGGCAGGTCGATCGTTTCGCAACGATTCGGCAGAGTCAAAACCCGTGGGCCGGTTCCGGCGGTGTTTGCGGTCACGCTTCGACGGTAATAGCGTGTGACGTAAAGTGGTATTGGAACGCATTCGGACTCATCGATGGACCAGCTATCTTTATCGATGATCAGCACCTCGTTCGCCTGATTCGGGCCGACGACGTCCGTCAAAGCCGCTCGCATGCGGGCGATACGTTCCTCCCTTAAACTCGCGGGTGGAACGTATATGCCGATGACGACGGTCTCGTTCTGCGCGTTGGTTGCCACGTTACGAGCGAACACGCTGCAACACTCGGCATCGTCATCGACTAGCTGGAAATCGTGTTGGCGCACACAGTTCATGTCACAACTAAATGAGTGCTTGGTTTATATCCTAAGGCCGACACGGTGTTCGGGCAGTGTGTGAGCGGTCTGTTTTTTTTTTGCTTGCACCACACGAACACGCGATGTTGCATTCGGAATGCTTCCGCTACAACCAGCTCTCCGACCGTCTCAACAGCTCGGACATAACATGCGCGTCGTCGTCGTCGCGGCTTCTGAACGTGTCGTCCGTGGCCACGTTGGTGATGACGTGACCATCAGCCGCCACCGATACGCTCAATTCCACGCTCCGCGAAGTTCGCAACCACATACGCACGTACATAAGGAAGCGCTGTTGCAGAAACAGCTCCACCCGTGTATCGCGTGTCAACCTAGGATCGTGCGCGTTTTGGATGCTGATCCACTTCAACGACGTGCATTTATCGAACTCCGTGTTCGCAAATTCGCATTCCTGCTCGATGGACAACCGCTCCAGGCACCGGTGCAGCATCATAACGCGCAGATGTTTCGCACGGCTCAGGCCGACGTAAAAATCCGCGTCGTCCGCGTCCACGTTCACCACGCTCACAACGCGTAAGTTTGTAGGTGGCGTGGCGTTGCTACGCAGGTGCACCCGACGCAGATGCAGCACCGTGAGATGCTGCAGATGGTGCAGGTCCCTCACGGGCACGAGCGGCGCGCCGACCACGGCCAACGACCGCACCTGGCTTAGAAACGCGGCGACACCCAGCCACGTCGGCACATCTTCCAAAACGAGACAGCGCAACGCTGGTAGGTTTTCGAACACGTGACGCGCGAACAGCTGACAGACGACGTCTTGGGGCATTCCGACCAATCGTAACGCCTGCGTGCACCGTCGCACGGTGGCTATGCGCGTCACGAACCACTCCGCCGCCGTCGCGTTGCTCGTAATCGCCGGACACGCCAGCGACCGAGAGAGTTCCGTTCGGTGCACGCGGTCGTCCACGCGCAGGTAGTGTTCTATCGCCTGCGTCGGGTGCGCGTCGATCAGCGCGGCTAGGTGCGCGTACTCCGACGGCACTTCCGCACCGTCGTACGGTGATCGCGGGCATCGAGCGGCGGCGCTTCTGCAGTGCGCGGCGCGCATTTCTTCCAGAACGACCCGTAACGCGCGATACTGCAAAGACGTCATGACCCTCGCCCGCGCGAAACAGTTTCGCTGCGCGAACGTCGCAGGCGCCACGGTGTGACAGCGGCGGGTATTTTTTAGACATGCGCGGGTACGAGGAAGCGGCGGTCGCGCCTTGCTTTATACCGTCAGGCAAGACCAATTACATGACGGTGATAGTGATTTTTACGACGGTGCCAAATTTGAAGTACACGCAATACCTGAACCTAAGGAAACTTACATCGATCCACTCGCCTGGCATCGATTGCCGTGCGACAGACGTTGGGCATCCATCATCGTCTAGTACGCTCAGCAGGATTTGAAGAAAGCTTCACGAGGCACTAGCCGGTCGGTGAGACCTGCTAATCAAGGCACCAACAACAGATGCACCGTGATCGTCTCCACTTCGCATTTGATCGTCACCAGCGCGTCGAACGTCACGGTCGTCAGGCGCAGCTGGCCTTGGTGCACCGTGATTCGTCCTTGCGCCAGATTGGACTGGATGTCGTAACCTTGCGCGGCGCGTCCGGTGTCGTGCGGTATCCTGTTTACCCACACCCGCAGACCAGGGATGTGCGCGCCCATCTCGTCCACGGGCAAGATCTGTACAAGCGGCTCCCGCTCGCGTGTCGCGCAATCCCATTCGACGCCGAAATTTGCGAATCGCAGAATCCCCCGTCGCCCTCGCGTAGCGCGCACCAGTTCGGTCATGCCCAGCCGTGCGGGGTACACGCACGCGCGCGCGTACACCCAGATGTTGTCCGCCGCCGCGTGGTTCGGTAAACATCCCTGCTTGTATACTCGCAAACGTGTGGGGGGTACGGCTTTGTCGTTGTCCGCGCGAAGCTGGTCGTAATCCGCCACCCGTTCGATCTCGTGTGCCGAGGTGAGATGTAGGGGGTCCGGCGGATGGACGCACACCATGGGCCACCTTCGCACGCTAAGACGAACGGCGTGATACAACGACTCGTGCATAGCCTCGTACGCGTGCTGCGGGTGCCTCGTGGCGACCACGACGTCGTTGTGCAGTTTGGGATGCGCGCGCGTGATCTCGCAAACGGCGATGTGCCAGGCCTTCATCGCACTTCCGCAACCCATCAGGCGCAACACGATGCCGCAATCGTTCGCTGGCCATCGCACCCTGCGCTCGTGCGCGACCAGCGCCTGCTCCGCCGTGGTCATCGTGCCGTCCACGAGAAGCACCGGCACCCCGAACACGTTGCCGAACACCACCGTTGCAAGGTCCAATCTGGAATGCTCCAGCAATTCGAAAGCCCGCGTCTGAGCCTCGTGCGAGTCGCCCTCTCCCGGATGCGCGCGACACGTGGGCGCTGTCTTGACGAGCGATGGTCGGCAGTCGCGCAGATTTAGACCCGTCACACCCAGACGCCCCCCGGGCTGCCAGCGTCGTGCGTGTATCGGCGCCGCGTTCCGCCAAACACCCTCCTCGCGCAATCGCTGCATCGTCCGTAGCTGCGCGCTGTCCGCGACTGAACTGGTCGCCGCGGTGTGCGCGAGCGCCACCCGCAATCGCGGGGGGTCGTGCGTCGCGATGTACCACACCATACGATCGCCTCTTGCCGATCGAAGGTCGTCGCGGGCGTGCCCCGGTTCCAGGTCGTACACCGTGAGGCATGCGCAATCCTGATCCGTATCGCGCAAAGCCTCCACCGGAACACGCGCGACACGGGCGTGCCAGACCGTGAACGGGATCTGCTTGGATACGTTGCCGATCAACGCGCCGTCCGTGCGCGCGTGGCCGCCCTCCGTCACCACACAGGAAACTCGCATAAGCACGCTCGTAGGCTGCCGCGCCTGCGAGCACGCCGGCGGTTTCCGCGTCTCGACGTGTCCGTAATATACCGCGACGGCGTCGCCGCCGTCGTCGACGACGCGTACAGCCCGCACGGCGTACTTGGTGATCGGGCCATCGTCCGCTGCCGAGAGATCGTCGCTGCAGTTGTTGGCGTCGACGGGGCCGAACCGATCGCGCAGCATTTCGCTGTAGCCGCAATACAGCGCGGTGTCGTCGAGGAAAAAAGGTGCTTGCAGACCGGACAGATGCTGATCCCCGCAATCGTCGCGTTTTTGGCGGGGATGCAAGAAGGCACTTCGCGGATCGACGCGTGCGTGCGATTTGAATTGCGTAAGCGTACGCTCGTCCATCGCGGCCTGTATCAGCTCGTTCGCGTTCGGCGTGGCGGAAAATCCCCCGACCGCGTTGGAGATGTGCGTCGTCACCAGCCGGTGGTACCACGCGTAGCCGTCGTGCACACAGACATCGTGCACGTCCTCCTCGTACCTGGTTTCACCGCTTTCGCGATGCGCACCTAGCAAGCGTCGGATGTTCTCGCACAGGGCCTCGCCGACGCCACGTGCGGCGGGGGTGCGCCCGCGAGAGGTGCACGTCATCGAACGCATGTAATACTGGATCTTGCGATCCCATCGAACGTCGAACGTCACGCAGGCCACTATCGCGGGCGCATCGCAGTTCGGGACGCAGTCCACGATGGGGATCGCGGCGCGGAATGGTCCGCGCACGCCGTCATCGCGGAGCAGCATCGTGTGAAAGTAGCGACTCTCGCACAATCGATGCCACCTCGCGAGGTCCGTGCGGCAGTCGTTGGCGACGTGCAGCGGCAGCACCGCGTGATTGCACGCGGTGGTCGCCGACAGCGTTGCGTGCAGGTGCGCGTCGAAAGCGGCGTGCATCTGAAACACTCTGTCCACCCACTTTTGCGCGGGTCGCAACCCGTAGGCCAAAACCGTCGCCGCTTCGTCGTCGCCGTCAAGCTCCACGCACAACGTCAAGCCGTCCCTAGCGAGGCGCCGCACACGGGCGACCACGTCCATGTTGATCGCGTCCTCGCCGAGCGTTGCCTCAAATCGCTTGCACAGGCCAGCATCCAGACAAAGAGCTCCCAGATGCTCGACTTCGCAATCGACCGTTTCGCCGTTGACTCGCACTTGGACGTTGCAGCGTACGTACGCCCCATCGAGGCGCCGTTTGATGCCCATCTTGCGCGCATCGGACCACGGCGACCCGCAGCGGTACGCGTCCAGCAGACCGGCGCTTAGGCGCGACGCGGCGACCGCGTGGTGCATGCTGCGCTACGCGGCCGTTCCCGCCAAAAAAATCTCACACGGAGATCAGTGCACAGCGTTGCAATAAAACGCACGCGTGTTGGCACAGCACGCTGAGGATCACGCCCGCGCAGACAGTAGGCATCGCCGCGCCCCAGGTGCTTTAATAAACGGGACGCCGATAACACGACGCGCGTGCGAGTTGCCATCGATTGCCAAAGTGAAGCACGATGCCGGGGTACGCGCTCCCAAAGTACGCGTATCTGAACGTTGAGAACGCGTGGATGTGCGATTACGAATTGTGCAGTCTGGTGCGTGAAGATATAAAGTTTCTGATGTTTTTTTTATAAGCCGTCCCGCTCATTTTTTATTGCTCCGCGCAGTCGCTACGTAAGGCAGGTGCGGAATCTGTATTGCTCAGTCGCGAAGACCTCGCCGAGCCCCTAACCGCCTCGCCCCAAAACAGGGCGCGAGCGCTGATAGACAACGATGCGGAGTACCAACTGCACGCGTGTTACGTCGAGGCCCGACCGGCTGACCCGCGTGCTCCGAAGGTGTACGATCTGCACTACCGCATTCACGGGTGTCGCATCGTGGTGGACGTGTTCCGTTCGGACAAACTGATGGCCTCCTGCAACAGCTATTTGTACGAGCATCGTACGCAAATCTGCGCGTGTGCATTAGAAAGCCTTTCCAGTTTGTGGCAACCGATGCGCGCACCAGCAACAGCATTAGCTTGTGCATGAGCTTGGTTGTGTGACGGCAGTTGCCCACACCGTGATACGATCGTCGCAAATACAGTCATTGATGTGACCACAACCGGCGTGTAGGACATTACGGATGCTACAGTATGCAAAATCATTATTGGTATGCGAATATGCGATAGGCGCAACAGTTCATAAATAACGACAACTTGCTTAAAACATAAAAGTCTCTAACACGCGACGGCAAGGTTTGTGGCGCAGCGCAAATTTTCCAACGGACCCTCCA
>LGRX02026367.1:0-57421 GCA_001247695.2 Cymbomonas tetramitiformis | reverse complement strand
TTTCCGGGTGTGGAATTTTAAATCGGCCGCAACGCTGTTCGTGACGAAACCGACCAGCAACCACACGATCGGGACCGCCGTAATGCGACGCATCGTTCGTGCCGCGGTTGCATCAAATCGCCGCGAGCGTATTTATACGCGGACTCGCAAACAGAAGGTGGACGCGACACCGTGCACTGCAAAGTTTTATTCGCGCATGACCTACGCCGTTTACGTCCGCCGGGAGGGGGGGGAAGGCACGCGATCGCGCTCAAAAACATCGCGCATATGCGATTGCTATAATAGGTTTACGTTTTGTCTCGAGTCATTTTTATTCTACGTTGATAGCCTCACAGTTTTCCTGGCCTCGCCGACGCAGCTCGTCCAACCAGGTTCGCATCTCATCCGGCGTTCGCATGCGGGCTGCGGTCTCGCTGACGGCGTTACCGAGTCGCTTGGAGCGATAGGCGTTCGCCATCTGCGTGAATCGCAGTTTACCTTTGACATTCTGCAACACCTCGCAAAACATGCTAACGACGCGCTCACTGAGCCCGCGCTGCAACCCAAGCATCGCCGCCGTGTCGTGCATATCGCCAACGTACATCGCGTTCGTGTTACGGTCGAAGAAGACGTTTTCGGCCCGCATGTCGGCGTGCGACGCGTTGTCGTGCAGACTCGCATAAAACCACTGGTAAATGTACGCAGCGCGGGCGTCGGCGTTTGCGAAGTGCACGCCAAACATATCGGCGAAACGCGCCTTGTTCAACACCAACTCCGAGAGAGCGTACACGTCTTCGTTAGCGGTGGGCAACACGTGCACCGTTAGGAGATACTGGACTTGGTCGTGACCGGGCAGGTCGATCGTTTCGCAACGATTCGGCAGAGTCAAAACCCGTGGGCCGGTTCCGGCGGTGTTTGCGGTCACGCTTCGACGGTAATAGCGTGTGACGTAAAGTGGTATTGGAACGCATTCGGACTCATCGATGGACCAGCTATCTTTATCGATGATCAGCACCTCGTTCGCCTGATTCGGGCCGACGACGTCCGTCAAAGCCGCTCGCATGCGGGCGATACGTTCCTCCCTTAAACTCGCGGGTGGAACGTATATGCCGATGACGACGGTCTCGTTCTGCGCGTTGGTTGCCACGTTACGAGCGAACACGCTGCAACACTCGGCATCGTCATCGACTAGCTGGAAATCGTGTTGGCGCACACAGTTCATGTCACAACTAAATGAGTGCTTGGTTTATATCCTAAGGCCGACACGGTGTTCGGGCAGTGTGTGAGCGGTCTGTTTTTTTTTTGCTTGCACCACACGAACACGCGATGTTGCATTCGGAATGCTTCCGCTACAACCAGCTCTCCGACCGTCTCAACAGCTCGGACATAACATGCGCGTCGTCGTCGTCGCGGCTTCTGAACGTGTCGTCCGTGGCCACGTTGGTGATGACGTGACCATCAGCCGCCACCGATACGCTCAATTCCACGCTCCGCGAAGTTCGCAACCACATACGCACGTACATAAGGAAGCGCTGTTGCAGAAACAGCTCCACCCGTGTATCGCGTGTCAACCTAGGATCGTGCGCGTTTTGGATGCTGATCCACTTCAACGACGTGCATTTATCGAACTCCGTGTTCGCAAATTCGCATTCCTGCTCGATGGACAACCGCTCCAGGCACCGGTGCAGCATCATGACGCGCAGATGTTTCGCACGGCTCAGGCCGACGTAAAAATCCGCGTCGTCCGCGTCCACGTTCACCACGCTCACAACGCGTAAGTTTGTAGGTGGCGTGGCGTTGCTACGCAGGTGCCCCCGACGCAGATGCAGCACCGTGAGATGCTGCAGATGGTGCAGGTCCTTCACGGGCACGAGCGGCGCGCCGACCACGGCCAACGACCGCACCTGGCTTAGAAACGCGGCGACACCCAGCCACGTCGGCACATCTTCCAAAACGAGACAGCGCAACGCTGGTAGGTTTTCGAACACGTGACGCGCGAACAGCTGACAGACGACGTCTTGGGGCATTCCGACCAATCGTAACGCCTGCGTGCACCGTCGCACGGTGGCTATGCGCGTCACGAACCACTCCGCCGCCGTCGCGTTGCTCGTAATCGCCGGACACGCCAGCGACCGAGAGAGTTCCGTTCGGTGCACGCGGTCGTCCACGCGCAGGTAGTGTTCTATCGCCTGCGTCGGGTGCGCGTCGATCAGCGCGGCTAGGTGCGCGTACTCCGACGGCACTTCCGCACCGTCGTACGGTGATCGCGGGCATCGAGCGGCGGCGCTTCTGCAGTGCGCGGCGCGCATTTCTTCCAGAACGACCCGTAACGCGCGATACTGCAAAGACGTCATGACCCTCGCCCGCGCGAAACAGTTTCGCTGCGCGAACGTCGCAGGCGCCACGGTGTGACAGCGGCGGGTATTTTTTAGACATGCGCGGGTACGAGGAAGCGGCGGTCGCGCCTTGCTTTATACCGTCAGGCAAGACCAATTACATGACGGTGATAGTGATTTTTACGACGGTGCCAAATTTGAAGTACACGCAATACCTGAACCTAAGGAAACTTACATCGATCCACTCGCCTGGCATCGATTGCCGTGCGACAGACGTTGGGCATCCATCATCGTCTAGTACGCTCAGCAGGATTTGAAGAAAGCTTCACGAGGCACTAGCCGGTCGGTGAGACCTGCTAATCAAGGCACCAACAACAGATGCACCGTGATCGTCTCCACTTCGCATTTGATCGTCACCAGCGCGTCGAACGTCACGGTCGTCAGGCGCAGCTGGCCTTGGTGCACCGTGATTCGTCCTTGCGCCAGATTGGACTGGATGTCGTAACCTTGCGCGGCGCGTCCGGTGTCGTGCGGTATCCTGTTTACCCACACCCGCAGACCAGGGATGTGCGCGCCCATCTCGTCCACGGGCAAGATCTGTACAAGCGGCTCCCGCTCGCGTGTCGCGCAATCCCATTCGACGCCGAAATTTGCGAATCGCAGAATCCCCCGTCGCCCTCGCGTAGCGCGCACCAGTTCGGTCATGCCCAGCCGTGCGGGGTACACGCACGCGCGCGCGTACACCCAGATGTTGTCCGCCGCCGCGTGGTTCGGTAAGCATCCCTGCTTGTATACTCGCAAACGTGTGGGGGGTACGGCTTTGTCGTTGTCCGCGCGAAGCTGGTCGTAATCCGCCACCCGTTCGATCTCGTGTGCCGAGGTGAGATGTAGGGGGTCCGGCGGATGGACGCACACCATGGGCCACCTTCGCACGCTAAGACGAACGGCGTGATACAACGACTCGTGCATAGCCTCGTACGCGTGCTGCGGGTGCCTCGTGGCGACCACGACGTCGTTGTGCAGTTTGGGATGCGCGCGCGTGATCTCGCAAACGGCGATGTGCCAGGCCTTCATCGCACTTCCGCAACCCATCAGGCGCAACACGATGCCGCAATCGTTCGCTGGCCATCGCACCCTGCGCTCGTGCGCGACCAGCGCCTGCTCCGCCGTGGTCATCGTGCCGTCCACGAGAAGCACCGGCACCCCGAACACGTTGCCGAACACCACCGTTGCAAGGTCCAATCTGGAATGCTCCAGCAATTCGAAAGCCCGCGTCTGAGCCTCGTGCGAGTCGCCCTCTCCCGGATGCGCGCGACACGTGGGCGCTGTCTTGACGAGCGATGGTCGGCAGTCGCGCAGATTTAGACCCGTCACACCCAGACGTCCCCCGGGCTGCCAGCGTCGTGCGTGTATCGGCGCCGCGTTCCGCCAAACACCCTCCTCGCGCAATCGCTGCATCGTCCGTAGTTGCGCGCTGTCCGCGACTGAACTGGTCGCCGCGGTGTGCGCGAGCGCCACCCGCAATCGCGGGGGGTCGTGCGTCGCGATGTACCACACCATACGATCGCCTCTTGCCGATCGAAGGTCGTCGCGGGCGTGCCCCGGTTCCAGGTCGTACACCGTGAGGCATGCGCAATCCTGATCCGTATCGCGCAAAGCCTCCACCGGAACACGCGCGACACGGGCGTGCCAGACCGTGAACGGGATCTGCTTGGATACGTTGCCGATCAACGCGCCGTCCGTGCGCGCGTGGCCGCCCTCCGTCACCACACAGGAAACTCGCATAAGCACGCTCGTAGGCTGCCGCGCCTGCGAGCACGCCGGCGGTTTCCGCGTCTCGACGTGTCCGTAATATACCGCGACGGCGTCGCCGCCGTCGTCGACGACGCGTACAGCCCGCACGGCGTACTTGGTGATCGGGCCATCGTCCGCTGCCGAGAGATCGTCGCTGCAGTTGTTGGCGTCGACGGGGCCGAACCGATCGCGCAGCATTTCGCTGTAGCCGCAATACAGCGCGGTGTCGTCGAGGAAAAAAGGTGCTTGCAGACCGGACAGATGCTGATCCCCGCAATCGTCGCGTTTTTGGCGGGGATGCAAGAAGGCACTTCGCGGATCGACGCGTGCGTGCGATTTGAATTGCGTAAGCGTACGCTCGTCCATCGCGGCCTGTATCAGCTCGTTCGCGTTCGGCGTGGCGGAAAATCCCCCGACCGCGTTGGAGATGTGCGTCGTCACCAGCCGGTGGTACCACGCGTAGCCGTCGTGCACACAGACATCGTGCACGTCCTCCTCGTACCTGGTTTCACCGCTTTCGCGATGCGCACCTAGCAAGCGTCGGATGTTCTCGCACAGGGCCTCGCCGACGCCACGTGCGGCGGGGGTGCGCCCGCGAGAGGTGCACGTCATCGAACGCATGTAATACTGGATCTTGCGATCCCATCGAACGTCGAACGTCACGCAGGCCACTATCGCGGGCGCATCGCAGTTCGGGACGCAGTCCACGATGGGGATCGCGGCGCGGAATGGTCCGCGCACGCCGTCATCGCGGAGCAGCATCGTGTGAAAGTAGCGACTCTCGCACAATCGATGCCACCTCGCGAGGTCCGTGCGGCAGTCGTTGGCGACGTGCAGCGGCAGCACCGCGTGATTGCACGCGGTGGTCGCCGACAGCGTTGCGTGCAGGTGCGCGTCGAAAGCGGCGTGCATCTGAAACACTCTGTCCACCCACTTTTGCGCGGGTCGCAACCCGTAGGCCAAAACCGTCGCCGCTTCGTCGTCGCCGTCAAGCTCCACGCACAACGTCAAGCCGTCCCTAGCGAGGCGCCGCACACGGGCGACCACGTCCATGTTGATCGCGTCCTCGCCGAGCGTTGCCTCAAATCGCTTGCACAGGCCAGCATCCAGACAAAGAGCTCCCAGATGCTCGACTTCGCAATCGACCGTTTCGCCGTTGACTCGCACTTGGACGTTGCAGCGTACGTACGCCCCATCGAGGCGCCGTTTGATGCCCATCTTGCGCGCATCGGACCACGGCGACCCGCAGCGGTACGCGTCCAGCAGACCGGCGCTTAGGCGCGACGCGGCGACCGCGTGGTGCATGCTGCGCTACGCGGCCGTTCCCGCCAAAAAAATCTCACGCGGAGATCAGTGCACAGCGTTGCAATAAAACGCACGCGTGTTGGCACAGCACGCTGAGGATCACGCCCGCGCAGACAGTGGGCATCGCTGCGCCCCAGGTGCTTTAATAAACGGGACGCCGATAACACGACGCGCGTGCGAGTTGCCATCGATTGCCAAAGTGAAGCACGATGCCGGGGTACGCGCTCCCAAAGTACGCGTATCTGAACGTTGAGAACGCGTGGATGTGCGATTACGAATTGTGCAGTCTGGTGCGTGAAGATATAAAGTTTCTGATGTTTTTTTATAAGCCGTCCCGCTCATTTTTTATTGCTCCGCGCAGTCGCTACGTAAGGCAGGTGCGGAATCTGTATTGCTCAGTCGCGAAGACCTCGCCGAGCCCCTAACCGCCTCGCCCCAAAACAGGGCGCGAGCGCTGATAGACAACGATGTGGAGTACCAACTGCACGCGTGTTACGTCGAGGCCCGACCGGCTGACCCGCGTGCTCCGAAGGTGTACGATCTGCACTACCGCATTCACGGGTGTCGCATCGTGGTGGACGTGTTCCGTTCGGACAAACTGATGGCCTCCTGCAACAGCTATTTGTACGAGCAGCGATCGTACGCAAATCTGCGCGTGTGCATTAGAAAGCCTTTCCAGTTTGTGGCAACCGATGCGCGCACCAGCAACAGCATTAGCTTGTGCATGAGCTTGGTTGTGTGACGGCAGTTGCCCACACCGTGATACGATCGTCGCAAATACAGTCATTGATGTGACCACAACCGGCGTGTAGGACATTACGGATGCTACAGTATGCAAAATCATTATTGGTATGCGAATATGCGATAGGCGCAACAGTTCATAAATAACGACAACTTGCTTAAAACATAAAAGTCTCTAACACGCGACGGCAAGGTTTGTGGCGCAGCGCAAATTTTCCAACGGACCCTCCAACGTCTGCTTGTCTTATAGATATCCGCTGCCCACAGCTTAAATGTCGTTAGTGTTAGTACGTATTCGTAGACACGATGCAGCCTTCCACAGTCGTGTTGCGTCGTACACGCGTTGCCAAATGTGACTTAAGCCCGTATCCACGGCGCTTGCGTTTCGCAACTACGACATGTGGAATTCGACGCGCGGAAAGACGAGGTTGGCGTGAGTCGTGCTGGGCCACTTAGACAGAGGCCGATTGGCAAAGGTCGATGGGAGACAAAGCGTCCAAGCACTTCATCAACGCGCAATCATTGAGCCACTCCAACCGAATGATCGCCAAGTAAAGATCGACGTCGATCTTAAGCTCTACTGTTCTTCCTGTTCTTCCGGATTGCGACGTGAGACAACCGCCTCTGGGTGCTGAGCATAAAATTCACTAATGCTAAATGCATGTCTGCAATTGGGGCATTGTACGAGTTGCGCCCAGTTAGAACCTCTATTGTGTTCATGCTTGACAAAATCAAAAAGGCAACTTTTGTGGAAAAGCTTATTACAACATGACGACATGCGGAAAACTTCGGACCCATCTATTACATCGATCTTCGTATTATCTTTGGTTTTGAACACAAATTGGAGACATACAGGACATGCAGGACATTCATTCGTGTCTTGATGTGATTCGCCCTCATCCGAGCTCGCATTGTCGCCGATGTTTACTCCACAACAACTGTTGTACTTTTGTTTGACATAACCCTGCCACGTGGACTTCCCAAGAACATAGTCGTTATACGAGGTACCTATACCTATCGACATATTTATATACGAACATGTAAAGTTGAATGGTATATATACGGTACAACTGATGCTTTTGGCGTTATGATTCGCTCATGCGAAACAACTTGGCAATGAAATTTCCAAAGGGTACATATCGACCTTGGAGCATCCTAAGGCAGAGCGTGCAACGTGCGCCGCCTATGGCGGTGATCCACGAATCTTCGAGCAATTTTGCCACACAAGTTGGCGCCGTGCGTGACGTTATTTAGCCCGTTGTTGTTGGTGAATTGTTAAATAAGAAGCAGAAGGTTAAGCCGGTTCGAAACGCGTTTCGACATTTTGTGTACCGGTGCGCTCGCAAAAAAACATTGCCACCGTGGCGCGCGGCGCTTGACATTGTACGGGTTTAAACCCGCAAAATTGACGTCTTTTACATCCCTGCGTGGACGCCATGTATGTATGTTACGACGCACGGTTTTAAAAAACCGTTAAACCTCATTTATGATCTCATTATACATGTTTGTAATTTTTGCATGTACCAACCGGTCAAACTTTCTGTTAGCATACACAGATTTGGCATTTTCACCTTCAACACGGGCTTTTTCCAAATTAAGCAGCATTAAATTGGTAATCGTGCTTCTGGTCATATTAATTAGTATCGCGGGGGGGAAAACCATCCCTGTAAAAGTAGAATGGTAAAAAGCCATCCAGAGTACGAAGTAGATATCCATGAAGTGCGTGAATACGTCGTAAGGACTAATTTTCGTGGATGTGTCCTGGGGTAAAATTGTGGTAAAATACACAGGATCTTTCGTTTGGACGAAGGGAACTAAGAGATCTAAACATTGTACAAAATGGTGGCCAGTTCCATTAGGATCAGTAGTAAAACGTTCCAAAAAAATTTTGAACGCCGCTCTCGCTTTCATTGCGTATACATAATATTTCTGTTTTACGTCATAATCATATGTTTTTTCTTCTTCATCATCGTACGTGTAATTTTGGTAATCATCATGATGTGCAAGATATGAAAGCAATAAGTATAAAGCGTAATAATTTAGCTTTACCATCCGAGAGCCATATTCTTCCATAGTTTGTTGATTCAAATCAGGGTTATTTAACATAAAATCCTCGTTTTCATCGATAAACCAAAAAGTTTCGTCGTTAACGGCTTGTGGGTTACCTCGTGCTGCGATAAGATGTCCAAACATAGCATTTACAATTGCGAACTCGTGACCAGGCGGTTGTTGTAGTCCTGCGGCTCCACATACTTTAACTACAATATCCGCACGTTGGGCCAACCAATTGTACATGTCGGTGGTAGTGAGTGCCAGCGCCATGTCGAATTTGTCCGACAATGTTTCAATTTGGCAATCTGCTTCAAGTTGTTGTATAAACTGAGCAAAGTGTGGTACGTTATTAAATCGCCTAATGTCTACATTATACGGCACGTGCGCAGTCAACTTGTACACGCTTTCGTTAGGTTTTTTTTTTTGAGCGCATGTGTCTGGTTCCGGTTGAAAAACTTTTACGTGGATGGACATGTCGTCAAAAATTGCTACGTGTACTTAAACAAATGGCACGCGTATCTATACTATTGCCAAAGAGCTTTGTACATGTCAAACTGGTATTCGTAATTGAGCGTCGCTGATTTTATTGACGTAATCGGCTTCAAATTTGTTCTCGTGTTATAGCCTAAATTTGGTATATAAATAGCTCGGTTGCTCACCTAGGTGCTAAGCTAGCACGTTATCCAACTAGGTTTTTTAATACGGATCCATCGGTAATCCGTATTAACCGATGAACCGTACGGATTCATCCGTTTCCGATTGACCAAAACCTTGCATGCCAAATGCTAACAAGGTTGGTAAGTCTTCATTGGCGCCGGATGATGACGGGGGCGGGCGTCCTCCTTTTGAGCGGCGTTGTCCAAATGCATTGACGCCGGATGTTGAAGGGGTTGAAGGGCGTGGTCCAAATGAATTGACGCCGGATGTTGAAGGGGTTGAAGGGCTTGGTCCAAATGAATTGACGCCGGATGTTGAAGGGGTTGAAGGGCGTGGTCCAAATGAATTGACGCCGGATGTTAGCGGGGTTTTAGAAGGTGGTATTTTTATTTTATCCAAAGCAGCTTGAATGGCAACCAGGCTCTGCGCATTTCTCGTGCCAATGTCGGCACATTCCGCGATCGCAGTCTTCATGTCTGACGCTTCAGATGTAAAGTCCGTTAAGGCTGCTGTCGCAGCATCCAATTTATCTGATATAGATTCTAACTTTCTTTCGCGTTCCTGTTTCTTTTTATAATATTTAAACTTTTGCAGCGTGTATGTTAAAGTGTCTTCTTTGTCGTGCTCGGTAAATACCGCCTCTTCCTCGCCGCAACATGTTAGCATCGCAAACATGAACAAGGTCATAAAAAAATTGTCTTGCAACATTTCAACATAATCAGCAAAAATTTCCGTAAGGAAAGCAGATACCGCTTGCTTAAGTCGCGGATCTACAATACGCTGCTGGTGGGCAACCATTTGCGTTTGGAGGGTATCCTTATAATAGCCTTCTTTAGCTTCTGTAGTCCAATCTATATTTACCACCCACGCTTCAACGTGGTTACGAATAATACTATAAAATCTGTGGTTGTCCGGATGGTATAATGCATTATCAGCATCACATTCTTCGTAAAACTGGCGAATCTTGCGTCGATCCCATGATTGCAAAGCGCGCAACGCTTTCGCAATTGGCAAACAGTCTATGGTATATACAAGAGTTCCCGTAGGGGTAACATGTACTTCAAATGCGCGAAAAAGCTCCTGGAATACCTTAAGAACAGGTCCAAAAAATTCCATGTCACCATATAAAAATTCTGTAGCGTTCTGTGTCACAGGCATACCACATTGGGATGCGTTTGCAACGGACATTTTGATCTTCCGCGTAAGACACCAATGTCACACGCGCGGTATTTATACCACTATGCACGCAAGATACGCACGCGTATATAGATGCGTGTCGCAATCGCACGTGCGCGATCCACAAAACCTATCTATATAAATGCACGCGCGTCCATGACGAAAAAACATCCGCAGCTATCTTTTGAATTTCGCGCTTGCACGATCTGATACTTACATTATGAACGATCTGTCCAACATGGATATGCTGAAGCGTATACACGAATACTTGTTAAATAACGACACGGTAACTCCGGCGGCCAACACGACGGGCGAGTTAATGCGTGCAAGAGAGGCGTTCACGAAAGCGCGTGCAGCTATTCGTAAACAGGTTGACTTACTAAGTGCCCGACTAAAAATAGTAATGGCTGACATCGATTTTTATGACAATGAAGTAGAAACGATTACGAAGGACCTTAGTACTAACGCCACAGTATGCACAACCGTTGTGGAAGCAGCCAATTTTGCCGGTTGCGTCTACAAATATAAATATGCCTTGTCGTTATTTGATATCATATCAGACACGTATTAACCAAACCGACAAATTGTGTAAACTCGACGTATAGATACATCGTAAGCGACCAGTGCAAAAAAAAGTTTGACGTGTACGCGTATTTGCACGTGCAGCGTTTAGGCGAGTACGCGCAAAAAATGAACACGAGTGCCCAGTATGTGCAATATCAGCTGCAAACAATTTCTGCGGCGGTGCAACACAAAAAGCAAAAAAATAGAAACGAGGATATTCCTGCGATTTTGCGAATGGTTAACGGTACATCATCAGTAAGTGGTTTCGATAAAAAGCTGTCGGAATACAACGACAAATGTTTAGAGAGCAACAATCATATACGGTCGCAAAAACAGCGAATACAACTTATAATCGACAGCGACCGTGCCCTTGATAAACAAATTTTTGCTTTGGAGCGTAGCATCATCACATTCTTGAATGCTACCGAGGGGGACGCTAAACGCAATATCAAAAATACGGTGATGGAGTACGCGACACAAAATATTCGCTATCGCAGATTACGCGATCTTTGTAAAAATCTTGGCTTGTAGGAAAATATACAAACCTACGCTGACACGTTTAACTGTTACGAGTCGCGAAGTTAATTGCGACTGGAATCTTGTTTTTGGCTACGACCGATACCGATCGCTGTTGAACGCTTTGATCGTACGCCAACTCGCGAACACAAACGCTCGTACGACAACGCAAATCGGACGGTTATCCTGCTATCTTTCCTTGTAATATGGCGCATTCCGCGCGTAGCTCGTCAACTTGTTTTTGTATGTCGGCCAGAGATAGAATCTTTTTACAATCGATCAACCTTTTTATTTGGCATAGTTCATCGTACTTATTTTGTTTTATGGCCAATTGCGTTTCAAGATGCGTCAGTAATTTTTGATCGCGCTTCTTCATCGCGGCACACATCTCCTCAACATCTTTGGTCGCATTATCGTACATCTTTATCAGTTGAGATGTGTACATGTTAAGATGATTTTTTAATGCTGCAACATCTTCTCCTGACAAACTATCATAGTTAACGCTATCGGCGGGAATGTCCCCCACGTCCAGTTCGGTCGCTTGTGGCGGATCTGCCATGCCTTACACGCGCGGCAGCCGTTTGATAATATTCACAACGGTGGGCGCGCGCTTTGTATTTGTTTTAATGACTTACCAACGTATATTTATACACGCATTGAACGATGCTAACATCAAGACCTCTTCGTTCGATAGCTCAAAGTGTGTTTTTATGTATGATTTTCTTTTTAAGGTTGTCGATAAACAAGCGATCATAACGGCATGCCACCTAATTTGCTACAAATCTTGGATATCAACCGACCCTCGTCAGCGTGCACTCCGCCACGTTCGCGCTCTCGCCGCACCGCACCTCGCGCACCACGAACGCCACGTCCGCGCCCACGTCCGCGTGCGTCCCGCGCACGCATCGCATCGTCACGAACGTGTTCGGGCGCAACCACGCCACCGACGGCGTCTTGCGACGCACCAGCGCGCGGAGCTGCGAGTTGTCGTCGGCGTGCACCACCTGCACGCGCAGATCCGGCGCGGGGCCGCTCGGCGCGGCGGCGTCCGTCGTGCCCTCCCAATACGCGAAGTCCGT
The DNA here is from genome assembly GCA_001247695.2 of Cymbomonas tetramitiformis. NCBI lineage: Eukaryota > Viridiplantae > Chlorophyta > Pyramimonadophyceae > Pyramimonadales > Pyramimonadaceae > Cymbomonas > Cymbomonas tetramitiformis. The sequence goes on along the minus strand of LGRX02026367.1, from coordinate 45,222 downwards.
CATGCCGAAGCGACGACTGCCGTACGCGCGATCCCCCGTGCCCGCGCGACCGAGCTGCTCGCGTCGCTCGCGACGGCGAGCGTAGATGCCGCGATCGCGCCTCTTGGACGTGACGCGCTCCCACGCTTTTCCGGCGAGCCGTGATCGGTTGCTCGTTACGTCCGGCATCGGCGACGCTCGTTACGAATCGCAAGCTCGCGCGCGCGTGTATGTATACCTACCCGCAGACGCGAGTCGTCGCCGCGCGAATCCGCAACCACCCCGACTAACTTGGGTGCGACACCCTCCATAGATACTTGCCGACGCCGCCGGGGTCGCTTGTGGGCGTGCGTGCTGATCTGCAAACAAGTGCGTCTCATGAATGCGATTATAAAATGGCGATCATCTTTTATTTTTTACCATTTATGCGTCTGGCCTACGCGTCTCACATCGATCCCATCATCATGCCGCCGCCGTGATACATGTGCGAGTACGTCACCGGCTCCAGATATTTGCTGAGGCCTTTGCGAACCTTGCCGCACCCCGGGTACACGCGCTCGCCCCAGTGCCCGGTGTTCAGCGTCACACGGTCCAGCCCGCCCGTCTGGTGATTGTACCGCGCCTGATGCCCTTGGAAACATATAGTGTTTGCTTGCACGGGCTGCTCGAAGTACGAGTCGTCCCCACTCGGAGCGGGGGGGGCAATGAATTGGTACTTCTCCTTATAGTAGTTCGCGGTGCTGTACATCACGGGCTTCATGGACTCCAGCCCGGTGTGATTGGCGAAAGTGCCTGTTGTGTCTATGGGATTGTCCTTGATCTGTTCCGAGTATCCGATCAAACACGCGTACAGCGAGGGCACGGTGGCGCCGATGCACCCGTCGCTTTGATTTTGATCCGACATATTGTAAAAACGACTGCCACCGCCTCCAAGAGAATTTACGACCCTGAGATTGTCCTGTATGAGCACGTTCCGCGAGCGATACACCACCGACTTTTCGTAGATGGTGAAATTGCCGTAATGCATCTTCTGCACCACATTGTCGGCGAGTTGAAAGTTGTAGTACCCGACGAGCGTCTCGCCGGTCTCCGCGCCACCCTTCATCAGGATCGCGGTGTTGGTCTCGTACGTCTGGTACGGTCGCAGCAGCAGGTAGCCGAAGGGGAACATCTTGTTTTCGGTGATCAGGCTGCGCAAAAAATCCCGCTTCGGTGGCTGCATGCACATCAAAGCGTATACGAAGTACGCGTGCGGGCGCTTCGCGTACGATTTGTGGTCGAAACGGTCTAGAAACGCCTTCGTAACCATAAAGGGCGCCATTCCACGGAGCGGCGCGGACGACGCGGAGGTTCCCGGTCCGATTGTCGCCGAGAAGAAGTTCATGCCCGTAATAATGGGGTGGTCGGTCGCCGAGTAATACGCCTTCAACGCGCACGTGTCGTGCAGGATGTCCAAATTCGTTCCTGGTTGGATTCTGGCAGTGTTTGACTTTAGGAAACCGTACAGGCGCCCGTGGTAGCCGTTTTGTTCGTCGTCGTCGTCAAAGCATACATGCAAAACACGCGCGAACGCTTGTGCGGGCTGTGCAGCTGCGAAGGCGGTGATCTTGTTGGCGAAAGCGCTGGGGGCTTTGAAGGGGCTGACGATCAGACCGTAACGCGTCATGCCCAGTGTGACATGCATGTCCGCGAGGGCAGCATTTGGTATTTTAAATGTAAGCCTTGATCCGTTACAAACAGTTACGATTAGTGTAACAAGTGTATTAAAGTTGCTTCCACCGAGTACGTTTACAAAACAGTAGCTGCACACAAATTGTTTTAAGTATTTCTTGATGAAGTCCGGCACCGTCGTGATAGGGCCCGCGGTCGTAGTGGGAATCAAGTCAGTCAAGTTGACCGCATCAGGACCATACCACTTGCCATTTGCTGTGATCGGAAGTGACTCGATCAAGTCGTGATATTTTTTCCAGCTCGTAGCATCTTTTAAATCGATGGCATCGAACGCCACTAATAACATGTCGATGAGTCGCTGTTTAACCCTCGATTGGTTATTATCGCCTACTTTAAGTTTGCATACAACGTAAGGAATTGCAAGTAGATGACCAATCTGTTCGTCGGTGGGCGTGGTGTCGTAACAAAAATTGGCTTTTACCCTCATTTTCATTTCGTCGGAAAAATTTGCTGATGATTCGTAGTGTGCTTTTAACTCCTCGTTGAAAATTGTTGCCTTGTATTGGTCGCAATCTTTGATATGCTTATCATATGCCGGACATCCAGAAAAACAGTCCTCGTACGCATCAAATGTCGAGATAGCATCGACCAAAGTTGAAAGGGGTACGGCATCATCAAATGGTACGTTAACTCGGGTGCACGGGTTCGAGGAGCTTGACTCATCAGAAGGTAACAGGGAATTTGCAAACAGCGTCAGACAGTCGTCGTCGGCGTGCACGAGATCGTCGCGCGCGTGTTGTGTGACACCATAATAAAAACCTTCGTCTTTCTTCAAACATCGCATGTCCAACACCAAATTGCCTGCGCGCTTGCATTTTAGAACGCAGGTGCTGAAGAGGGAACGCTTGACGTCGTCGTTCCAGCGCAACGTATCGAAACACGGTGTGATTCCGGCGCACATCTTGTCGAACTCGGCGATCAGCGCCGCACATTTTTCCGGCTTGTATATCTCACACCCGCTCGTGCACTTGGCGAGAAGTTTGACGCCTGTATAGTTGTTGTAACCGACGGGGACCACCTTTACATCACGATCAATCAACATTTCATTGACACCGGGCTTGCTCATGTTGATGTATAGATCTGTTGCCATTTTTACAAACGGTAATGCTGTAAGTGGATACGGTATCTGCGCATTTGCGGCCTTGTATGATGCAACAGATTGGCGTATTTCGTTTAGCCAGTTTTCATGCATTGCATTTGTGAAACTCATTATTGCAGCGTTGTGCTGTCGTAACGTGATATACACGGCCAGCACAGTTTGCTCGAACGCCGTCGTATCTGACGGGCAGGGCGGCATCGGCATGCCGTGCCCATCGTCCGTCTCCAAGAGCTCCTTGTATCGTGCGATAAGCGCGTCGCAAACGTACGCCCGCGTGGCGTGCTCGGCGACGGTGTGCGCGTACAACCAAGCGGCGTAGGAGTTACGGTCATTGCCGTTCTCAAACATGGCTATAATCTCTGCAGTACGCACATCTATCGTGTAGTATTGTGCGATGTCATCCGCGGTGCACGTCGCGTCTCCCACCACGCTGTTCGTTCTGTCCATATCCAGGAGGTATCTTGGGACCTCCGTGTGCATGTGCCGCACGAAGGCCTCCTCGGCGGTGCCATCAAAGAAGGTGTTTGCGAAGCGGTCGAGCGTGCTGTTCATCATCGGGGGCATACCACGGTCATCATTGTTGTTCTCGTCGGGTGGTAGGTCGCCCACGGCGCACTCGCCATCGTACTTGTCATCAGTGGCAGCATCGTTCGTGTGGTGACACTGCAAAGCGGGCGTGTCTGTAGCTGTAAAAGCGTCACTGTCGATCAAGATGTCGTTATCCAGAGCGTCGATGAGCCGGATCTCCACGAAAGTGTCGACGTCCTCGTCGTAGATGGCGATGGATCGCTGCGCGCTCATGCTCCGCTCGGTTCCGCGGCGCGCGTTGCGATCGAGGTTGGTCTCCTCGTCCTGCATCAAGAAGAACTCGCCGATGGCGCGCTGGCGCAACGTGACATCCACGGGCTCGGGCATGTCGGGCATTTCGAAGCATTTTGTCTCGTAGATGGTGCAGTCGTTGCGCGCGTCCATCACGTTGGCGGACTGTCCGTTCAGTCCGGACTTGAAGTTCTGCGGACCCTCGGGTCCGGCGTACATGTACACGTAATTCTCGCGACGCACCTGCGTGACGTAATGCTTCATGCCGTCGGGCACGATCCAGCTGTCGGGCTCCACCCCCCGCGCGCGCATCACGCGCTTGCACCGACTGTCGAGCAGGTCCCAGCCGTGCTCGGTTTTCTGGATGGTGGCCCAGTCCTCCACCTCGCAGGCCAGAGCCTTGCGCGCGGTCTGAGCGGTGAGCACGGTGCCGTACCGATCGTTCCACACCTCGTCGTAAGACTTGCAGCGCAGTAGCGACTCCAGCACGCCGAGGTACACCGTCTCGAGCACCGCGTTGCGGATCTGCTGCAGGTTGTTGGTGTAGCACATGCGCCCCTTCTCGGTGTTCATGAACCCGTGTTCGAGGATCATGGCCAGCCCGTAGCGCGTGTAGTGGTCTCGGCGCTCGCTCATTCGTTGGCTCACGAGGCGGCTCACGCCCTCCTCGGGCACCGGGCCCAGGAGGTGCCTGTCGAAGTGGTACTCGTTCCACGTGATGGTGGACGTGTCCTTCGTTTCGCGGTAGGGCAGCAGCTTGGTGGGCCACAGGTCCTCCTGTCGTATGAGGTTGATCATGACGTCGGTCATGTGGGGCGAGTAGCCGAGGTAGGCCTCGGGCAGCGCGAAGTTCTCGCGGCCGTACTGATCGTACGGGGACATCAAGTACGGTTTGGAGGGCTGCCCGAAAAACTCCTTGAAGGAATTGCCGGATGCTTCGAACAAGGGGGTGGAGCCGTTGGCCGCGTCGCGCCTACCATCTCCGTGCGGTTCCTTCGGTGCCGGGTACGCCATGTTTCCGCGTGTTCGTCACGAGCGTGGTTTACCCTGACCGGCGTCAAGAGTATTTATACATGGTACTGCGACCCGGTCGAAAGGTAACGCGTCGACGCTCGCACCGAGGCTTGGTGCTGTCGCGCGCGTGTATATATATATAGGTGCGCGTGAGTCGGACGTCAACCGGCGCTCGGGCGGGTCGCCATGCTGCTGCTTTGCACGTGCGTCGCGGTGCTGCTTCTGGTGGCCCTCGCTACGGGCTACGTCGTCGGGCACCGCGGCGTGCAGCGCGCGCTTTCCGAACGAGTGGTCTACCGGTACCTGAGCGATAGCCAATCCAAAATCGTCGACGATCGACCCGTGCTGCGCGTCGGCGACGTGTGCTACGAACGCGCCGACGTGCACGTCACGGCCCGCCGCCGACGCCCGGAGCGCAACCGGCACTCGATGGTGCCCGTCGCGCCGCTCGCGCGCATGGTGTGACGACCACGACCCGCGCTCACGCAGCCTCGCTCAGGAAGGCGCGCACGTCCATCAGGATGGTTTGGCGCACGGCGTGGTCGAGCAGCAGGTTGGTGTGCGTCGCCGACGGGTACGTGCGCAGCTTGGCGGGCCGCTGGCCGTTGTCCACGTCGTTGTACGCTGTGATCAAGTCGTGGGAGTGCGAGCGGGGGATGACGGCGTCCGCCTCGCCGTGCACGACGAGCAACGGCGCTCGCAGGTTCAGAATCGCGCGCCCGTTGTGCATGCACGGGAGCGCCAAAACGCCCAGCAGCTCGCGGAGCAGCGGCACGCGCACCACCACCCCCGCGGCATCGTAAAACGGCGCCAGAAGCAACACGCGGGACGGCCATTGCGTCTGGGCGAGCGGCCACGCGGCCAGAAGTACCGCGCAGCCGAGCGAGTAGCCCACCAGCAAGGGCGGGCGCGCGCCCGTGGAGGCGTCGCGCACGAAGCGAAGCAGCGTCGCGCAACGATCCACCTGCGCGTGAAATCGTGGCGCGCGATCGGCGGTCGTGCCGTACCCGCTCCACTCGTGCGCCAAATACGCGCAGCCGAGCGCGCGGAGCAGTTGCGCGGGCGCCGTGGAGTCGTGCACCGTCTCGGCGTTACCGTGCACGTAGCAACCGATGCGGTCGTAACGTTGATGGTTGCTGATCAGGAGCTCCTGCGCCTGCGTGCCGCCACGCTCCAAAAAGCGGCCTTGCATTTCCGGATCGCCCGGGAAGCCAAGCACGCACAGAAACTTCTCCCCGTCCTCCGCTCGAAGATAAAAAGTGTGCAGCCCGCGAGCGTGCAGCCGTTGATGCACGGCATCCGAGGCAACGCGACTGAGATCCAGCGTGCTGGCAAAGGCGTATTTTTCGAGATACGCGTCAAAGGACATCGTGATGACTGTTATGACCACAAGCGACACGAGTGGCAGCTACAAATGAGAGGCACCTCGACAGGCAGCGGCATTAATCATTTCCACCGCTCACACACCCACCAGGTCCACCGCCCAGTATTTATACTCGCAGAGTACGCAGCTATACAAATCGCCATGCGCGAACGCGGGGGGCGCCGGAAACGGACCAGCATTTTCGACTTCGAACCTCCTCCAACCCAAACGGTGGAGCAACAGTCGGATGATTCGGATGCCGAGAAGGGTGACTTCATGTCCAGACTGCTCATGAAAGATCAAAAAGATGCGTACAGACAGTTTATGAATCTCAACCCAGGCGAGGTGTCGATCGACGGCGTTACCACCAAAATGTGCAACCACCCCGACTACGACCGGTGCAGCAACGCGTCGGGTTTGATGGCGTATTTTTTCGCGCACACCTTGGACCTGCGCGATCAGACCGGTGGTGTGCTCGACGACGCACCCGCAGCCGTCCGCGAATTCTTCAGAGGCGCGTCCACCCGCGGGCACACGACGGAGGTTTTTGCGCAGCGGCTGGCCGCGCGCTTTGAACCGTTGCTGAGCGCCGTCTGCGTCACGGCACGACAGATGTTTCTCGCAATGCAGTGCAACGAGGACGCGGTATGTCGCGACGCCTACGAACGCGACGTCTGCGCACGGCTGTTCGTGACGCTCATGACGGAGATATTTAAGCATCGCGCGGTCGCGCGCAAAACGTACGGCAAGCTCCTGAACGCCACCGCCGTGTCGGCCGTCCGGAGCGAAAGGAAGCGCGACGACGCCGACGCCGAGGACGATGACGTTGACGCCGACGACGATGACGACGACGACGACGGTGGCGAGGACGCCGACGCGGGCGAAACGCGTGCACGACACGCTAGCGTGTGTCCTATCAACTGGTTAACGCGCGTGCTGTCGCCCACGGAGATGAGCCGAGTGATCGACGAGGATTTCGCGTACGCGCGTAACATGATACAGCGACCGCTGGTAAACGTGTGCGCGATCGACGGTAACGTCGGCCAGTTCAAACACACCATGGATGCGGCTCGTTCGAATCGAAGTCGCAGGTTGATCACCCGTGTGTCCGTCGTGGGACTCGCGTACGCCAACGACGTCGCGCAGCTGATCGCAAACCCGCGCGTTCGGCGCCGGCAGCATCCCAAAACCATCGAGGTGAGCGCAAGTCACGTCGCCGTCGCCATGCACAGCGCGTTGCTGCGGCACCCTGAATACGGCACCGACCCGTCTCGGTGGTGTCTGCAAAAGATTCTAGCGCTGAAAACTCTCCGCGTCAACATACTGATGTGCCACTACAAGCGGGTGAATCGCAAGCTCCGCGAACAATTTACGTTCGCCAACGTGAGCACCGAGAACTTGGGTGGCATACGAGGAACCTGTTACGTGTTCGACCTGCAGTGTCAGCAGGGCGAGTTTACGCGCGCGATGCTCGAAATCGTGTACGATAACCGCGTGGAGCCCTCTAAGCTGCTGGATGTCTCTGGCGTCAAGGGCTTCGCGTCCGGGTACGGCGAGGAGATGGACGAGGCCAAACCGCCGTTGGACATGTATTGCGACGACGACACGGACGGGTGCACCGGCGCCAGCAGCGACGGCGACACGGACGCGGACGAGGAACCACCCTGCGACGTTGCGGAGACGAAGGAGTATCTCAACGTCAAATGCACGCCGGCAGATCACAGCACGTTTCCGTGCGACGCCAGACACACTCTGAGCAAATCCAAAAACCAGGGGCTGCGAAGGTCGTACTGGCAGTCCGTGCACGCCAACCGAGAGCAGCTGAGCGGGCATCTGATCCGCCAGCAGCGCGCGAACGACAACAAAGCCCACAAGATCAGGTTCTGCGCCCGCGATGTCGCGTTGCTTTTGAAAAACGCGCCCATCAGGGACAGGTTGCTGCGGACGATCAACGCGAGCTCCGAAAATTCGCAGTCCGATCTCATGGCTACCATGCTGCCCGCGCAGAGAAGCATGCGCAAACTCTTCCGGGAGCGCGAAATGCACGTGCCTCTCGTACGCGATGCTATTCTGAGCGCGCAGCACGTCAACGCCGCCTGGCGCGCGGTGCTGACATCGATCACCGACGAGGACCCGGATCGGTTTGTGTTGTGGATTTTTGCTGCTTTCTACGACTTTATGCTGCGTTCAGAGTACGAGAAGCGACCGTCACCCCCGACCAAGAAGCGCAAAGCGAGCGCGACGGTGGCGCACGTCCAACCCCGCAGAGGTCCTGAGTTGAACACCTTCAAGTTGACGAACGGCCCGTTGATGATCGTCGCGGACACGGGCGCGGGCGATGAGTTTAAGTTTAAACGGTGGACGAATCTCACGGATCAGTACGTTTTGAAACAACTCGAGTGCGGCGATGAAAACTTATTCCGCTGTTAATTTGGGAGACGGCAAAAACCGGACACGATACCGGCGTAAGAATAAAGATTGGCGACTTCGGCGTTCACACTTTGCCGGTGATACTGGCGATATTCACGTACGCAACGCACTACGGTCACGCGGAGGACTCGTACGCGGAGCTTCGAATCGGTCACGAAATGCACGCGCAACGGACCTACGTGCATTTTCTGTGGATGTGTACGCTCTCCACGGTGTACTCCGCGGTGTACAGCGCCAACGAGGTGTACGGAACCCCGGAGTTGCCGGGCAACGGCACCTATCACATCTTTCAGGAGTAGCGAGCGCGCTTATAGTTCACCTGATGCACTACGCTTTTACATGCTGACTCGGTCGAAGGCGTCGATATCAATACCACGCGTTGGGTAGGGGTGCAAAAAAATTTGTAAAATACGAAACATGACGTAAAAAAGTTTTGTATATATATATAAATTTTAATAGCAAATGTAGTGAGTACGTCAACCGTAATGTGCTCGCTGTCAAGAAAGAACCAGCACAAATTGTCTTACATCCTGGAAGTGCCTAAGTGTATAAATACGTATACCATCAGCACGTGGCGCAGTAAAGATACTTTGCGTGTTGTACGCGGCGTCATGTCCATCGTCACCCAACTATGCATGGCGGACGATTCCTCCCAAAGCGAGGGTCCGTCCACCGCCACGGTAGAGCCAAATCCCCCAGCGAAGAAAACGGCAAAGGATGATATCCTGTATGATGCCCTTTCTTTAGTGCCTCCGTACTTAGATAATCAAAGACAGGTTGATATGCTAAATGAAAGTTTATGTATTACCTTGGATCCGGAAAGGAGACTAAGTTTATCTGTCGACGCGCAAAACCCTGCGCCAAAATGCAGTTTTGAATTATGCAACACGAGCACGTCCAGGCCCAATATTTGTAAATTACAAGACGGTGCGTTAAGATACACCAGCGATTACTGCGAATTAATGCAAAAAATTTGGAATGACTTCACACCGCGTTTTAAAATGCTTTGTGGAATTGGCGTTACACCACACCAAAACACGTATTCCACCACATTCCATATGGACCCCATGATGAATGGGTGGTTTGAAATATGCTTGAATATGCCCAGCAATAACACTTTTGTGAAGGCCAATTTCGAAAACGCTGCCATTAGGATTCAAAAGTTTCGTCATTTGTGCTTTAATATTTTACCTGTTATCCGGCAACCACCACATTCAAATGCCATTCTATATGTAGGAACTTCAAACGCCGAGGTGACGACGAATCTCATTATGAATTTTAGAAGGCCCGGGAATTTCGGCATAATAGAACCTGCGCACTATGTTACACGTATTGCTGAGTCAAGTAATGACTCGGTAACTTCTCCTTTATCTATTGCTCAAGTGGGTAAAGTGTTGATACAGCGCAAAAAAAACTTAGCTGATGCGATTGGCGATGCGGTATCACAGCCGGGTGATCGTTACTACGACATCGGATGGCATGCTAATTTATCGCTACATATACACGTTGATTTAATAACAGGGGACCTTTCGCGGGTGGAACCACCAGATACATGGAATGATGAGGATAACTGCGAACGCGATCAACGCTATCTTGACAATACGCATGCGTTCATTATTCGCAAACAAGGTAAATATATGGAATTACACTATAACAGGTGGCTACATCACAATAAAAATTGGATATGTACTGTCAAAGAAGAAGGTGAATATTTTGATTTTCAAGATATTCAAGATTATATTCAATTAGATTCAAACCCTTTTCGAGCCTTAACTACGAAAAGTCATCTCGAATTTCATATAACAAATACCGAATTAGAAAAAACATTTATGTACGTTGCGCACAATTGGCACGGCCGACTTCCGTAGCAACCGCACGCGCGTCTGCAGAATATCACTATAGAGTCACTAGATACTCCCCAGAGGCGTCGTCGAAATCTAAGTTCAACGTAGGTAAACTTTTCGTCGAAACATGATTTAGGCACGAGCTCCGTCGAAACATGCCAAAATATTTTAACTTAAACATACACGATTTTTTGTGCATGTCTTTGACCCCGCAGAGGTCCTGAGTTGAACCATATCGGGTTGACGAACGGCCCGTTGATGATCGTCGCGGACACGGGCGCGGGCGATGATTTAAAACGATGGACGAATCTCACGGATAAGTACGTTTTGAAACGGCTCGAGTGCGGCGATGAAAACTTATTTCGCCGTTAAATTGTGAGCCGGCAAAAACCGGACACGATACCGGCGTTGGTTGTAGCACAAACCGCGTAATGTAAAGTATATATACACGCGGTCATCGATATACATACACATATGCACTGTTTGCACGCGTGACATAAAAAGTGATCATGTCCGTCGTCCCGGAGTTGAACACTGAGCTGGCGCTTATGTGCATGGCCCGCCCTCCTGTCGGTCATGTGTACCGGAAGAGTACCGGTGGACCAGGCGGACATCACATATGGACAGTAAGGTTACTTAACAGTGATCCAAATAAAAGTGATCCAACAAGACCGTCAATCCATAATTTGATAAACGTAATCGGTAGCCCCCAAATCGATTTAAAAACGGTATTGGGAACAGAAATTGAGGGGTCGATTCGTATATATCACAATGCAATAGCATTTGAAAATATCGATCCTAGGTATACGGTACGAACGCGTGATCCTGAATCACATTATGAAAACAGAAATTTTGAAATTCTACGTGACGGGTCACCCCTAACAGACACTATCAAATTTTGCCTAGAACCTGCAGGTATTACGGATCTCACCAATAACTTGGCATGGTACGTGTTGCGTAGGTCGGAAACACCGTTACACACGCACGAACCAGGTGCAAGGCGGACATCTACCACGATAGGTACAATTTCACACGAAGGCACCGCCGCTTCGACGGGTGGTCACAAATTACCACGGCCCAGGATGAAAACCATTTCAAGAGAGGAACGAGCGGCACGAGCTAGCAGACAGGCAGGCGCGTTCGGACGGAATTTTGCCGGAGCGTATGCCAGATCGGAAACGGCACAAGCCGGGGCGCATGCTGCCCCCAACAGGCAGGCAGGCGCGTCCGAACGGAATTTTGCCGGAGCGTATGCCAGATCGGAAACGGCACCGAGTACTGTATGGACAGTGAGGGTACTTAACCGTGAGCCATCACCGACAATCCATAAATTGATACCGAACGTATCAGGTTTACCTGAAATCGGTTTAGGAACGGTAGTGGGAATAGGAATTGGGGGGGTAATTCGTATATACCCCAATGAAATAGCGTTTGAAAATATCGATCATGCATATACGGTAGATAACAATACTGCACATAAACAAAACGCCAACAGAATTTTGAGAATTCCACGTAACGCGGCACCCTCCACAACCACTGTCAAATTTCGCCTGAAGAAAATTTTTTTTGACCTGACCGGAGACGCGACCGAAGACGTGACTGAAAACGTGGTATGGTACCAATTGTTGGAAACGCGTGTCGACGATCTACGAAGAGAATCCGCTACAAGTAATCCAGGTTCACACGGAGGGGGTGTATTTGCCGGAGCGTCTGCTGGCCCCAGCGGACAGGCAGGCGCGTCCGAACAACCCGCTCCCAGAATCCGAGAAACGGTGCCGCAAAATGTCGGAAACCTTGCGCGCGAGGTTGTGCAGCCCGCGCCACCGGACCACCGTTACGCATTTAAACGTCCGGGTATGACTTATTGGCTACCAAACCCGGCTATACCATATAACATTCCAGATGGTTTCACCGCAGGAGTCAATGCTCTAAGGACCAAAATTAGTGATGGAGTATCCATAAAAGAAATCTATTTGTTGAATGCGCGCAGATTCGGAGATGTACTGAAGAATGGCGACGTAGTTCAGTTTGCTATCGGTAATGAAGACATCCGTACGCAGATTTCTTACGAGTTTTATAGTGAGCCGGTCGGTCAACTCGATTCGGTGCTGACAGACGCAATCACGCACGTGCGTGTGACTCACCCGCGGGCGTTGGAGGTGTTCTGGGATTCGGAGAAGCTATCCGTTGTACTAACAGCGAACACGGACCACCCGCGGATTTGTTCAATTCGCCCAAGCTCTACATTTGGGTATGCCATAAGTGTTCAGCCAAACGGCCCTTCGGTGTACATCGTTTACTTCGATGGTAGCAGCGCTTTATTAAAACCTAAAACCCAATACGTAATCACGAACGGTGACTATGTCGTATTTCACCCATTATCTGGTGAAAATGCAATTGAAAATTTAAACGCCTTGCTGACCGATAACAATAAGAACCACTCCATTTCGCGGGCCTATCAGTTTCAAATAAAGGAGCCTCGTCCTAATGATGATGATGTGATAACTACGAGCGAGCCTTACGGTGCGACCAAGGATGTTGTGAAGGCATTGGTAGCCCAAATCAACGGTATCCACAAAAGCAGCCGGCGTGAAGATGTGCTTGAAATTTTGTAGAGCACAATTATTGCTGCGCCCGATGCGCGTCGCGCTTAGCTGCTTTACCTCATGCAACAATTACCAAACTGGTTCGTGTCCACAGCGTCGAGGTGTTCAAAATATAAAATTCCACGCCCTGACACAGGTAAAATCGGTAAGCATACGACGAGCAGAAAAAAATGTGGATCCAACACGTCCTCGACACCCTGAAGAAAATCACGCCGGACACCGACCTGCAAACGGTGTATCGCATCGTGCGCGAAAGCATGGGGCCGGAGACGGAACTAACCCGACTGTCCGCGTTCGCGTGCGAACTGCTCGATCGCACCGACCTGACCGTCGCGTGCAAACTGTACGGCGTCTTCGCTGTTTATCACGACGTCCGTACTCAGTACGAGGCCGTTGTCCTCGCCGCGCGGACGGCTCTGAAACGCGTCGACCGCACCGACGCGATGCAAACGACGATGCGTAAAATATTCCGGACGTTGCGCGATGTGTACCGCGCGTATGGCGTGCGACTCCCCGACGACTTTTACGCCCCCGTCCTTTACGATCCGAGCGTGGTGTACGCGGCCCGCGCGTTGTCCGACACTCATTGTTGCGACACCCCCGACATGCTCGCGACGCTGCGCGCGCACAACGGCGCGAAGCTGGACGAGGCGCAAGCCGCCGGTATGCTGTGGTCATCGGACGTGTGCAACCAGGACGCGACCGACGTGGCACGCGCTCTCACGTCGGTGCGCGGCGGCGTGTCGCAGCTAGACGCGGAGGCCGCCGAGCTTATGCGGCGCTTGTCGGAGACACCCGAGCTACTCCCCGTGCTCAACGCCTACCCGGAGGAGATGACGCGCATGTTAGCCGTGTACAAACGATAGATAACGTTCAGAATTTGCCATAGCGAAGCTCGCGCATATTTCACGCGCGTGTTCGAATGAGAAATCTAGCATAAGACTGTTTCCAGTGCACGGTCAAAGCTAAGTTCGTGCGTACTCTGCAATCAATAATCGTCACGTGAGACACGACGGTCATCGTGCATCTGCATACCTCCCCTGCTAAATTTATCGAGGGTCGCGATATTCTTTGGGCGGGGGTCAACATTTGACGAATGGACATAAAATAAGAGGACGTAGTGGTAACGAACCCTTGGACTTTGAAAACGCTAATTTATGGCATGCATTAAATGCTGAATAATACCGTGCACAAGTTCGAGTTGTGTTAAAATAAACGCTTTACACTGAAAATGATTGCTATTATCTAACTGTAATATCCACACGATATTTGTCTTTAAACATAAAGCGTAATTGGTATGAAAAGCTGTGTGACATATAACCATACACCTTTTTTATTTGTACGTTTTCTAGGTATAAATAATTGGCCACACTCATAATAGCTCCGAAGGCGTCTGCACTCTCGGATTGACCTGGTAATAGTTCAATGCATACGCTTTTTAATAAGTTGTCGTGTAATGTATCAACCAAACCCAAATGGTTACTTTGGTCTTCAATATCTGTTCGGAAGGCGTTGCCCTGGTTGTAGATCAGCTTGACATTGCACTTAGTTTGTGTGCCGTCGATTGTAGACGATAGTTTAAATGAATTCCGCGGCTTAATGTAGTTTATAATAGCCCAGTGCAAAAAGTGCACGTCTGTGACTTTCGTTATTGATGTAGACTGTGGCAACGGCAACGTGCGACGAGTTACATAATACGCTACAATTTTAATATGGTCATTTACTACAACATGGTTGCTAACAGCGCCTTCAGATATATTTTTGTATTCATCGCCTTCAGACCGAGGGGCAATAGCCGCCATCACGCCTTCAGACTCTGATTGTGATGGATCCGATGAGGGCCGGGCATAAAACATATAAAATTGCGGATTTGTTTCCGCAATATCGTATATTGCTAAGCTTTTAAGATTGTTTGCCACAGGTAATTCCTCTGGGTGGCGGCGGAATGCGTACCGCGGCAAGTGGAAGCTCTCTGCACCGCAAACAGACATTTTGCTCTTGCCGTAACTTGTATGCCGTGCATGTATGCTAGCTATTTATACCGGTGCGGTGACGCGCAACGCCGTGTTTCGCACGTCCGCGCGCGTTTTGAAGGTTGCTCGTGAGCGATTCGCACATCCCGCAGCAGTCGCGTCAGGTGCATCGCCGCACACAGCGTGCCTTTCAGCCGACGGAAGCGTTTGAGTCTTGCGCGCCGATCGGCAAAAACCAATCGCACCTCGCGACGCAGCTCCGGCACTTGCACCACGGTGTACTCGTCGCGTTCGGGAGTCAGCTGCACCAGATGCAGCCGTTGCACGTCGATGCCGTAGTGGGCGCGCAGCAGGTGCGCGTACACGCTCTGCTGCATGGAGTAATGCACGAACGGAGTGTCGGGCAGGTGCGACAGCACGCCACGGCAACGACGGCCGTAGCACACGCGACACCCGCGCGCCGCGCCCACGCTGCCCGCGGTGTCGTCGAAACGATGCCCGCAATCGTACAGATCCTTGTGCGAGCGCTTCCAATCGTACATGGTGTACACTCCTCGAGCGCTCCTGGCGAGCATGTCGATACTACCAGCGACGCGTTCGTTTTCGTCGGAGTATACGCGCATCTCCGTGCGCCATACAGTCGGCTTGACGTCGCGATCGAAACGTCTGAACTGGCACATCTCCGCGGACGCCGCGTTGCCTTGATCCTCCGCGTACACTGAGCCTATCGGGTCCTCATTTCGTAGCGTCGCGCGCACGAAAGAAGTCGTGGCGTCGAACTCGAAGGACACGCGTACGAGCGGGTAAGTGTTGTAAAACCTGTCGCAAATGTTGATAAGTCAGAACATGATGCGCGTACGCTCAATCGTTTGCGACGTTAAGTCGTGCCGCGTTTACGCACCTTTCGATTAGATCGTGCATCACCGTGCCGGCGCGCGACGCGCGTATACGGTTGTGCTCCCACTCTTCCAGAATTTCATCCTCGGTCATGCCGTAGTACTTATGCACGGCGTTCGAACGCCAACGGTGCCCGTACCGCGCGACGATCGCAGGCCCGTCGAAGGGCTGCCAGTATCGACCGAGGATGGTCGTGACCGAGGCGTAGTTACGCGCGGATTTGTGGACGGTGTATCGATGAGCCGCTTCGTCGAAGGTGATGTCGCCGTCGCGCGCGTGCGGGTTTAGGGCGCTGAGGTGGGTGTACATTTCTGCCTTCGAAGTTTGTGCGAGGTTGCCGGACATCGGCAATGGGCGTGCATTTTCAACGGCGTCGCGTTCTCTGTGTTTGCGCAGTTACGGTACCGCAATCGGATGCGGTTGTATGCTTACCGGATGACGGTCCAACCGAGTCTCGCACGCCGCGCGAATTTGATGTTGATCGCCGATCCGAGGGATGCACGCCTCTTGGCAACGAAAGTGACAAACTCTTTGAAACGGGCGTGAAACGAGGCGAGGAGACTGTGTGCGGTTTTAATAAGCTCCGCCAGCACGGCGCGGCAGTTGAAGCCAACTATTGTGCAATGTTGCCGGTTCATGGCCTACATGGCTGGCATCGCGAAGTATGATTCCGCACAATCACCCCGCATCCTACGGTTGCCAACGAGCGTCGCGCGCATTGCGCATCAGTCCTGTCGGACGTGCGTTACCGCGTGCGCAGCTCGCGCGCCTGCTCATGCACGCGTACGTGTAAAATGTATATAAATATATGTATACGTGTATATACACACACGCCTATGAACGTCTGACTGACGCGGTGGACCGGTACGCCGAATGTCCGTTGGCAGTTTCTACCACTCTGCCGATTTACGTATTTGGCATTTTGCCAAATTAAATTCTGAAGCGCAATTATGTTGCCAACAACGCGAACCGTTGCACGCGTTGAACACGCATGAAAAAACGCGCGCGGCGATGGTGGCCGCCGCCTGTGAAGTTTGTGTTAAATGCATGCGTGCGGCGATCGAGGGAATACGCGATGACAAACTTAAAACGGGTCTGCAGGTCGCCGATAAAGTTGGCGAGGTAATGCTAAAAAATGGGTGCCACTCCGCCTGCATGTGCGACGGGGATGGTTTTAAGCACGCTTGCTGCGTATCGGTGAACGATTGCGTGGCGCACGGGGTGCCATCGGACAAGCCTTTTTTCGCGGGCGACGTCATCACCGTTGACTTGGTGGTGCATCACGGCAACGGGTACATGGGTGATATGGCGCGAACCATCGTGCACGGTGCGGATGAGACGCACTCCGTTGTCACGGATAACCGCAATTTGCTGGAAACCATTATTCGTAATTACAACGATTCCGAGGTTGAGCGCAATTACCTGGCGTTGGAGAGCGCGATCGTCACGGCGTACGACGATTACGACAAGCTAAAACACGGTCGTGTGATACGGACCCTAACCGGTCACTACATCGGTCAACGCATGCACATGCCGCCATCGATCGGCGTCGGTTGTAATGCGAGTACCACGCACGTACTTAAACCGGGAGACACGATGTGCATCGAGCCCGTGTGCGTCGCTCACCGTGACATTACGCAGCTAACGGACGACCAAGTTCGCGTCGAACCAAACAAGAATAAAGAATACATCGCCAGTACCGCTGACCACGTGGGCGCGCATCACGAGAACACGTACGAAGTTATGACGGATTTAAGATTACAATGTTTGACGGAATACAATGTATAAACTCTCTACATCAAAACATAATCTTTGCCCGTCGAACGGCATTTCGGTGCCACGATCAGGGTGCATTCTTGTTGCACGTTCGCACCATGTGCAGGGATTTAACCCTACGGTTGGTACACCGCGGTCAGAAAAGTCAGCGCCCCGCACAACTTGCTCAGCGTATTCTCACGATCCTCGTCGACGTGATCGTACGTAGCGCCGTTCACGATGTCGTTTGCCAGCATCAACTGGCCCAGGAAAAAAGCATCACGTTGCGTAAGCGTCAGGGTGCGTTTCACGCTGATGGGTTTGCCAAGGTACATGCCGTAATCGCCGCAAAGTCGCTGCCCTTTACCGTTTTCGCGTTCTTGGTAGTTCAGCGCGGTGCGCACGACGGGCACGGTCGTGTGCCTGTCCGCTTGCGCGATCCTCACGTGCATGCTGGCCACCTGCTCCAGCACGCGCGTGACGCGATCGTCATCCACGCCGTTCAGCTGCGCGCCGTCGTCGTTGATCAACGTCAACGAAAAATACTGCGTGTATTCCTGCAGAATCCGCGTAACGTTCACGTTAAGCTTGAGCTGCACGGAGTTGGACGGCAGCTCGATCTGCATGTTCCCAGCGGAAATGTCGTAGTAGTTCGCATCGCTGACAAAGTCGCGCATCACCTGGCTGAGGTCTGCGTCCAGAGCCATTTTCGCCACGAGGTTGTCCATCAGGTGGTTCCACACCAGACAATTCCTCGATATAGCGTAATCCGCGTACTCACAGAAACGGTGTTGCTGCAGACCTGTGCACTGGCGCAAAGTGCGGTACAGGTGAAAGACGTAGTTCCGCGCGGGCTCCTGGGTGTTTTTACTATCGCCACCATCCTTGCGCCACGGGTTGACGGCGTCCAAGTCCACGACGAGTGGCTGCTCCGGGGCCTGTTTCGGCTTCGCCTTCGAGTCGTCGCTCTGCTCCACGCACAGATCGTACATACTCGCGTTGTATTTGCGATTGAGAATGACCTCGTCATCCTCGAGCAAGCAGTCGGCGGTGTCGATCACCGCTTTGCTTGCTCCGACAGAGTTGATATGCATGGTCGCGCAATCGAACTCGTAGATATCCGCGGGGTCACCACAGTCGCCCGGCGTCTGCGCGGCCGGCACGTCACGTCGCACCGAATCGGGCTTGACCGTCAAATGCGTGGACTTCGCACTTAGTACGGACGCCTTTGCAATCCGTTTAGTTTTGGGTCGGGCGCCCCGGCTTTCGGTCGACGCAACCTCATTTTTGGACCCGACGCGTTGTTTTTTGCTTCGAACGCCTTCGTCATGGTTATGCTGCACAGCCGGCAATTGCGGAGGGCTGTCGTCGTCACGGTCGGTCACCCCCTTTTTCAGATTGCCCTGCACCACAGTGTCCGCTGGAGGTTCGGCGCTTTTTGCCCGAGCGATCTCGTTATCCACGGGGGGTGCACAGGTACGCCGATCCGATACTTTGACGGGGGGGGGCTCGTGCACAGCTTCGTCCTCGTCGGGCTTTGCAGCCACCGCATCGTCACGCGCGCTATCGTCGTCCTCGTCCTCGTCCTCGTCCTCGTCCTCGTCCTGCGGGTCGCAATCATCGGATGCGTCGTCCTTGACGTCGGCATCGTCCATCATCTCGACGTCGTCGTCCGTTTGCACAGCGTTCGGATCGAAATCCTCATCGGTGTCATCGTCCGTAATGTTATCCTCGCGTACGTGGTTGTCGACGACTTTGTCTTCGTAATCGTCACCCGCATCCGCAGCTACCTCCTCATCGTCCGCTTCGTCCTCGGAGGTGGCCACTAGGTCGACGCTCTCGTCATCGTCGGTGTCGCGCGGGCTCAATCCATGCGCCAAAAGAGTTTGGTTGCGGGCGACACGATCCTTAGACATATTTGTTTACGCGTGGTGTGGAATTGATTGAAGCGATGTTTCGGTTATCACGGTCTGGCGCGTGGGCGTGCCGATTGACACGGCGTCTAAAAAATTGTTATTCCCCACACAGGCACTGCACAACTCGTCGGGCCACCTGCGGCCCTAATTTACGTTTGTTGTTGACGCGCACGCACGCCAGCCGCTCCACGCAGGCGTTCACCCCCCCCGCCGCGTCGTCCTTCGCGTCGACGATCGCTGCCGCGTTTGGATACGCGTCCGCTATGGCGCGGGCCGCTGCGTCCGACACCCCGCGTACCACCTGCAGCATGCGAAGCCACGCGCCCCGCGCGTCGTCCTGGTTCGCGGACTTTTTCGCTCGAACGGACCCGCCGTAATACGTACCGCACACCTGCCCCCCCTCCGGCGCCCAAAGTTCGCGAACCGATTTCGTCGCGATCCATTTCAGCAACCGCGCGGTCTCCGTGACGTCCGCGGTGCGCACCACACCCACACCGTGCTGCAACACGAGCCTGTCTATCGCGGATCGTGCCCGCAGTCCTCGATTATCTTTACAGACTGCGCTACAGCGCAGCTGGGCGTCGCGCGGCACTGTCGGATGTTCCAGCAAAACCACGTGCTGTGCGTTTTGCGATTTCGCGTTGGCGGCGGCGCGCACGAGCTGATCCAGCATTCGGCCGTCGACGCACGACGCCTCGAGGTCGGACCATGTTTTACGCTCCACGGTGAAAAGCAACCGATCGTCCCGAAAAATGTGAAAGTCGGCCACGTCCAGCGTAGCGCGTTCGAAGGTTACGTCCGCCGAATCGAGGGCTTTGAAAACGGCATCCGGTTCACGGGTGTCCACGATAATACGAGCCATGTCGCAACTGCTGCACGTGCGCAGCGCCCCGCCGAGTATTTATACTAGGAAATCCGCATACGCTATTTCCGCGCGTATCGCACGTGCGTATATATGCATATATATTTATTGTATACATTCGCGGAGTCACCGGGACTTGAAGCCCCACACCCCGACAAAGACTGTGCCTTTATTTTACACATCTGCGGCGACTACGCTTCAACCCGACGTACCCGCACGCATGCTGCGTTTGTTGCCGGATCACAAACGCGGTCCCAACACGGACACGCCGTTCGAACACGCTTTGCGAGCGTGCGACCTGGACGTCGCCGTCGATCGGCACGGCTTGACGTGGGACACGTGCTGCAGCATGTCCGGTGATAAAAGCGGCGCTCGGTTGTACCGTTGCGGAATTACCGTGGACGCGGTCATCGGTTTGCGCGTGCCGACGGAGCGTTTACAATTAACCCCCGAGAACGTCGCGGGCACGGGGTTCTCCGTCGAAGAGTGGGCCAAGGCCCACGGCACTCGTGTGCACCCGCACGTGATGTGCGACTGTGCCGTGCAAACGCTTTGCGCCGCGACCGGATGGCCGCGCGCGAATTACGACGCGCTTTTCGGCGACTCGAGGCTTCGCCCGCGATCACGGATTTTGGTGGTGTGAGGGCAATATACATACACCCTCTTTCGATGGTTACGTCGGCGCGTGCAAAACTTACGCTAGAGCCGTTTCGTGCGCAATCATGAGCGGTGATCCGACCAGTGGGCAGGACATGGATACTACGTCGGGAGCTAGCGATATTACGCTGACTTTATTAAAAAGGCAATCCGAAAAACTTGCCGAATGCAAATTCGATGAGCGCAAAAGAGAAATCGACGAAAAAACGAAACAGATAGTGGATTTAATACACGGTTTAAAAAACTATTTAAAAAAGTAAGCACAACGTCAGGCGTATGCGAATGGGTTGGAGCAGCTGCTGCAAAAAACGGAGCTCCGCGTAAAGTCGAACAGCGCGTTCGGTGACATGCGTCGACAGCTAATGTTATCGGTATCCTCGAGCTCGCCGATCTGCAGAGCGGCCCATACGAGCTCGGCGCACGTGAATCGGTGTTTTTTTGCTAGATTGATCCGCGGACCGTACGTTTGACCAACTTTGCACACGGTGGTGTAGTTTAACGCGTACCCCGGAAAATTAAATGGGGCCCCTATTTGCGAATGCAGAAACTTGTGCATCTTGACTTGCTTCGCGCGCGGCATTTGCACGGTCGTGTACTGGTAGCCGTGCAGATGCGCCGGGTCCGCCGACCGCGCGTGCACGCGCCCCCACTCGTACTTGACGGTGCCATCGTTCGGGTCGCGATGTCCCTCCATCATGTTAATCGAGTACATGTTGTACTCTTCCCGACGAACTTGCATTATCAATTCAACGTGGCATATTCGCCCGCTCGGGAATATGCCGGGTATGTTGTCGTTTTGGGGCGAGGTCAAAAAAATGGCCCATCGGTTCAAATAATGCTCGTTTTTAAAATTTTCTTCGTCCACCACTTTGAATGCTACAATCACGTGATGCCCATCGTCGGGCCTGGCGTCGTCCAGCATGATGTCGAACGCCGCAGGTCTTGCGGTGGTGAGGCTGTCGCCTTGTTTGTTGCTGCCGTTTTTGCCGCCGCCGTTTGGCGGTCCACGCCACGGTCGTAGCTTGTGGTACGACATGTAGGCTGTACCGCGTCTCCGTCGTCGGACACTCGATTATTTATACATCGCAACCGGTCATACAACACGCGAACGTTTCGTAGGACCGCCGCCGGCGATGACGTCCGAGTTTACGAAGTCGGTGGCGTACACACGCCCGGTGCCGGTCGCGCCGTTCGCGTCGTACGCCTGCAAGGTCGCGCGCAACGCCGCCGGTAAACGGGATTGCGCGTTATCGGGCGGTTGTCCGTCCGCGCCGCGCTGGCCCATGGTGCGGTTCGACGCCGCCACCTGCACCGCGGCTGGGGGCGCGTGATGCTGATGCATGTCCATCACCGGCGACGCGCCGCCGCGGTCGAGCGCGGCGAGCTCCATCTCGTAATCCGACATACGTTTGCGCACCTGCGTCAGCGCGGCGGACTGACGCTCGTGCTCGGCCGTCTGCGTTTCCGCTCTGATGGCCGACAGCTTTCGCTGAGCGCTCATCGCCACCGTCGCCTGCCGCATACCCTGCAATCCCTGCAGGCAGGTGGAGTTTTGCGCGAGGTCGTCGCTGAAGCGCGCGCGCTCGTCGTCGGTCATATCGGTGCCCAGATACTCGGAGTAAATGCCGTCGATCACCTTCACGATATCCTGCGCCATCCGCGTGGCTTCGGACTTTTTTTTGGTTTCCTCCTCCGTGAATTTACGTTCCAGATTCGCGTTCTTGCGCTTGAGATCCACCAGGTCGCCGTAAAGATTTTGGAACTTGTTCAAAACCACCGCCTGGTCGTTTTCGGTCAGTTTCATGGCGCACTTCAAAAATTCTTCCGAGTCCGCGCTGACCTGGCTCGGCGCGTCCGCTTGGGTATCGGCGACCGCGTTCGGCGCGGCTTGCCGCAGTTGCTGCGACGCCGCTTGCGACAGGTGAGGCTGGGCGCCTTCGCCGGGTGTCGCGGGTACGCCGTCCGCGGCAGCGGAGGCGAGGGTATTCGACGTATCGACGTTTGCCATTCTGTCGGTGGGGACATCTGCCTGTGAACGCGAGGTATTTATACTACCGGACCGGCAACGGTTACGGCGCCGCACCCCGGACATCTCCACGCGAAAAATGTGGGTCCCAGGGCGTCCGCCGCGCATGCACAGACTAACCTCCACCGGCTCCTTCTCCCACTCGATCATCGGTTTGCTGTCGTCTGGGTAGATGTTGTGGCACAGACTGAGATCCCGCAGACGGCCGGTACGCGTGAGCGCGGCCAAGGTCTCGCCCGCGACGTCGTCGAACAGACGATAATCCACGGTCGTGTATCCTGATACCGGGTCCGTGTTTTGCGATTCCACCACGCCACGCTGCGGCCCCCCGTGCTCGACGCACACGGGCAGCCCCACCAGATTCAGCTCCTGCAGCTCCTCCATCGTGATCTCCGTGATGTCGCTCACCCCCTGCCGCTTGCGCGGCGGGTCCGCGTATATGCAACCCCGAAAGCGCATACCTTTTTTTGTCCCCATGCGATTGTACGAAACGCGTCTACTGGCTGTGCGCGCGTGCGTGTATATATATCCGCGCGCACAAGCTCGCATAGCCGCGCCCGTCATGTCTCAACCCGACGCGGACACCCCACCCGATCCGCTCCTGCTTCACGTGGTGTGTCCAACATCCACGTACGTGCGCGCTTCGGGTAACCTGCACGACCTCTGCGCGCAGGTACTGAGCGATGACCCGATCGAGCGTGACGCGGTCAACCCGACCAAACACGACCTGCATCTGATGCTGGTGGACGACGCCGAGGAGAATGTGGTGACCGTGGTGTCCGAGAACATTCCCAACATCGGTCAAGAGTTCAACTCCATAAAAAACCTGGACATCGCGTGCGCGGAGGGCGTCAAATCGTTGCACGCCGCCTGCATGTGTGTCGCGAACATCGTGGGCTCCATGCTTGCGTCGAACACCGAGGCGACGATCGTGCTTCTCCTGAACGACAATCGCGACGTGGCGCTGGCTATGCTTGGAGACATCATCGCGGACGGTCGCGACGCCATGATCAGCACGCACGTGCACACCCTCGACGAGACGTTTTTGAACGAAGTGCGGGATGACGAGTCTTCGCGGGTGTACAGTAACGCGCCGGCGTGATTCACCCCCAGCCGATCTGACAGGCACCAGACCGACGCACGCCATGAGGGTTTTGCACCGTTCAGTACCGAAGCGGATTTACACGCACCTGCGATGTGTAACTTCGCTCTTTTTGCTTTTTTTTTTTGCCAGATTTTTGCCAGGTGGATGGCCCAACATACAAAAAACATGCGCCGTGTTATATTTTTGCCGCACTGCTTCATAACAAACGTGACAACAAATAATGCGCTACGTGCAGACAAACGCGCGCGTGACGGCGCACGTCAAACGGATCATCGACGCGGAGAACGGCACTGTATCCTCGTTGCCGCAGTATTGCTTCGATCATGACCGGCCTTATTGCCGCATCGGACGCCACACAGATAACGACGTCCGTTTGGACGACTCCTTGTTACCGCTACACGTCTCTCGACACCACGCGTTATTATTACGCCACACCGTAAACGGGCATCAAGTATACACGCTCCGCGATACGGAGAGCACGAACGGAACGCGCATCGGTGACGAGTTGATACCGTGCGGAGAGCAACGTCGACTGTACCACGGCGCGGTGCTATCGTTCGGCGACGCTGCCCAACCCAACCCGTACCGTTTTGTATTTTACGAATGCGACGCGTCGCCAAATTTGGAAACAACGTGCAACAGAAAGAGGAAGCGTAGCGAAATGGTAACAGACGTTTGCAAGGAGGTACACTGCGCCATATGCCTGGACGACGTCGTGGACGCGCACATTTTGTGCTGCTCGCATAGTTTTTGTGGCGCGTGCATCTTTAAGTGGTACGACATGTGCGGAGATCGAAAGTCCTGTCCCGTATGCCGAACGCCGTTGACCTGCGAACCGACGAAAAACGTCCCGTTGAACACGCTGATCCGCGCGACCGTCGCGCGCGACTTGTCACGATCCAAACGGAACGCATGGGAACAACGATCGGCGCGTTCGGAGAGTGTTAGAGAAAGGCGCGCGCTCGATAAACAGCCTAAGCCGCCGTCCGTAGGCGGTGGATTTTTGTCGGTTTTGGGTTTTCGCTGAGACCCGTTGAGGTACCGGCGACCTTATAAATGAGGTCGCGCGTGCCGTGCCACTGTAGCGTAAGCCATCGAAGTCGCATTAGCAGGAAGCGCAACAATTATTGTACGATTGGCAATTATTTTGATAGCGTCTTACGCGCGTTATGAGCTAGTTGACGACGGTCGCCCACGTATAGCTGGTTGCCCCCCCCCCCAAAAAAATGGTTTTCTTTCATGGTAAACTTGCCTTAAAAATTCATGCCAAGGTCGCTCCCAAACGAGCGAACTTTGCGTAATTTGTTTTATCGCAACGTGTCTACGCTCTTTTGGTCTTTGCTTCGAACGTGTGACGCACGAAAGTCGCGCACATACGGTAAACGCAGAGCGTCAACATTTGCAAGCCGGGTAGAAGCGTGTTGTATTTTTTTCGCGACCGTAGCTTTTCATTGACAATTTTACGCGATTGAAAATTTTTGCATAACTTTGTAAACTTTATAAATACACCCTGACCAGGCTGCGAGCTTGTGTCATGGTGTCGAGCATGAAAATCGAATACTTATTTCATTGTCGATAAAAATGCTTACCACTGCACGCTTTAGAATTAGGAGTATTAGTTGTCAAGTAATGCGTTTACCTGGTGTGTTGATGGTTTGTAAAAAAACAAAAGGCCGCTTTTCAAATATACACAGTGCGATAGGGGCTTTTGAGTAGAACGATATCTAGTTACATACATACATACAAAATTTTACCGACGTGTTTTAAAGTAAAACTTATTTAGCATCCTGCGAGTGCCCGCCCTAGGATGCGTGACAGCCCTAGGATGCCCTAGGATGCGTGACAGTAAATGCACGTGCCCGCCCTAGGATGCAAAGTTTAAATAAAAAATCGTTATAGCGCGCTTCGCTTAGTTAAGGCCTAGTCACGCACAAAAGCAGTCGTTTGATAAAGTGCCAGCGTGATTCTTTTTTCTGTCGATAAACCAACACGCGTTTGCAAAAGCTACCTTACTCGTGACGGTGAGCACAGCTGAAGATTGACGACAGTCCGTTAAATATTTGTAATAAACTTTACAATAGTAATTGTCTAAAAGTCAGTACGGTTCACCGTACGCGACTGGACCACAGCTCACAGTTCCGCGCGAACGCGGCTGCTGAGGGTCGCCGTTTGGGGTTAAAAGTGTGCAGATTGCCGTGTATGTAGTCAATAATGGTCTTTGCGATTTGTTCATCGCCGGCTACGTAAGCGAGGTTTGCAAAATTACGCGCTGTCTCTGCGATCCACGTTTCGGGTATGCGAGCGTCGCCCTCTTCGCGTGGGCCCAATAGTAACTCCGCCAGCAAAAGCATCAAGGAATACACGTCGATTTTTGGTGCGACGATTTCGGCGTAATATGGGTGGAAAGTGTCTTCGGCATAGTCGTTTGTGTTCACATTGTCCAACTCGTTCAGCCAAAACGTCTCCTTGTTGTGCGTAGTTTTGTACGCGTTACTCATTAATTCGTACGATTCGACGGAACGCTCGTAACCGCGCAATTCGTCTACGATAATAAAATCGTTGAAAGGTAACCACAAAGACGCAGAAGGTACAAAATGGCGCAACGACTCGTCTCCTTTAAAAACATCGTGTGTTTTCCGTGCGCGGTCGAAATCTATTAAACTAAATTTGACCTCCCCGCTTTTGTTCCACGTAAAGATTATGTTTTTAGATTGTATGTCCATATGCACCCAGCCCAGATTGTTCAGCGTTTGTACCACGTTAGCCACGTCGGCAAGACCTTTCAGAACTTGACCTATCGGCAATTTGTTGCTGTGTACCGTCTTGTCGTTTTCAATTTCCGACATCCAAGTGTCCATGTCCACATCGCCTCGCAGTGTCGTCAGCTGCAGGTACTTTACGCCATCGATTTCATGCAATGTCAGTTTGTCTACCACGGGAAGCAAACCCCTAAAACTGCCGTTGCGGCACAATTCTGACGTGAGCGTGTTTATGACTTCGTATTCCGCAATTGCCACCGCTTCTGAGCTGCGTTGGTCGTAAACGCTGATGAAACCCTCCTTTGCATACAACTTGCCTATGTGTGCCAAGCTGCGGCCATATGTATCGCCGTAAGGTGGCGATTTTACCATACTTTTCCGGGGAACGAAATCTATAGAAGCTCGTTTAGTGTGCGGCATATCCGTGATGATTTCCCAACACATCTCGACAAATGTAGCATGATGATACGTATCTGCAATGGCGGCGTCCGTCAGTGTGTGGCCTTCACCGGTGGTGCCGTTTCCTGGAACACTTGTTTTTTCTTTCTCATCTGACTTAGACGATGACGACTCGAGGTTTGCCAAATCGAGACATAGACTTCTATAAAGTGCATGTTTTTTTGAAATTTTGTCTAAGTCAGATTGACCGTTTATAAAGTTTTGTGGAACAAGCTGTGAAATTGTGTTTAGATCTGTGGCTTGCAAAATAGAATTATTTAAATTTCGCACGTAGTTAGTCGGTTCAGAATTTTTTAGGTCATATTTTAGGCTATCTCTCACAATCCTTTTAAGGCTATCCCTGAGTAT
Source organism: Cymbomonas tetramitiformis (assembly GCA_001247695.2). Classification (NCBI taxonomy): domain Eukaryota; kingdom Viridiplantae; phylum Chlorophyta; class Pyramimonadophyceae; order Pyramimonadales; family Pyramimonadaceae; genus Cymbomonas; species Cymbomonas tetramitiformis. The sequence continues at coordinate 17,580 of LGRX02026367.1, read as the reverse complement.
ATCACAAGATGTTTTTGGCGGTTTTGAAGGCGACGAACCGTCGGCCTTCTTTTTTAATTTTAAGGCATTAAGCTGACCTTTAACAAAATCGTCATAAATCACTGGTTTTCTGCGATTTGGCATGTACAAAATGGACATTTTGCCGCGTACACGGTGTCTTCGTGATGCAAGGCAGTCCTATTTCGCTCGTCACCTAGGCGCATCTATACTGTGTCGCGATGCCTCTGTGCGCTTGCTCAACACCTGCGCCCGCACTCGCTCCGAGACCCGCCGCCCGCGCGAGTCCGTGTAGCGGTCCGGCGACCTGCACCGGCTCGGCACCATCGATAGACGAAAAGATTGGTATATCATTTGTTAGCATATACGTAATGTTGGTCTTTGCTTCGAACGTGTGACGCACAAAAGTCGCGCACATACGGTAAACGCAGAGCGTCAACATTTGCAAGCCGGGTAGAAGCGTGTTGTATTTTTTTTGCGACCGTAGCATTTCATTGACAATTTTACGCGATTGAAAAATTTTGCATAACTTTGTAAACTTTATAAATACACCCTGACCAGGCTGCGAGCTTGTGTCATGGTGTCGAGCATGAAAATCGAATACTTATTTCATTGTCGATAAAAATGCTTACCACTGCACGCTTTAGAATTAGGAGTATTAGTTGTCAAGTAATGCGTTTACCTGGTGTGTTGATGGTTTGTAAAAAAACAAAAGGCCGCTTTTCAAATATACACAGTGCGATAGGGGCTTTTGAGTAGAACGATATCTAGTTACATACATACATACAAAATTTTACCGACGTGTTTTAAAGTAAAACTTATTTAGCATCCTGCGCCATTTTCGTACATGCTCATCTTTCTAGCTCTGCGTACGCGTGTGTCCTCCTTAGGTAGCTCGTTGTCAGGGTCGACATCAAGTTTCCTTTTACGTTCATTCGTCATGGTCGCCTCGAGCGGTGCCGGTGCTACGTCGCGACCTTTGGAACGCAGGCGCCTCCGCTCAGCGTATGTCAACATACTATTGCAATTTTCGTCGGCAGGCTTAAACAATTTGTTGCATCCAAGCTCCGCGACCAGCTCGTAGATTCGACCAGCCCGAGACTCAGCATACTGTGTCACGTCCTCCTTGGTCGCCCCTGGATGTTTGTCGATGAATGTCCACACCAACTTGGCCAAACTTTTTCGGTATTCCAGTTGTTCTTTGATCATACACGCAGCGGCGCCCGACTTCGCGTCCATGCCGTACGCTGTCAAAAATTCTTGCGTGTTGTTGAACCCCTTGTCAAAAAAACCAAAAATGGCGTCGTTTATGATTGTCTGGATACACGTCAAAAAAGTGAGCGCAGGCGAAACCGTTTTTTTTGCAATGTTTGTAAGATTTACAGATGTCTCGCGCGACTGCTTAATCGAATCGAGCCACTCTTTCACTTGCGCAATTTCGTTAAACTGGTGGATGCCATGTTCTGGCAGTTCTCTGTCGACCGTGGTTATCGTCACCTGACTGCGTGTGCCGTGCTTATCATCGTAATTTTGCACGACCTCGGCGGCGTAAGTGAGTTCGCCATCGAGGAAACGTTTTTCCAGATTGGTGTAGTAATCACGAACCGATCGACCGCGTGCGGTTTTGGCTTGTATGCAGAACTGTTTAAAACAATCGACGGTCAGCAAAATGATCTCCCGGATACCACGCCTAGGCATGACGCCCGCCATGTTGAGGTGCGTAAAATCAGGCTCGAGAATGTAATCCACGCCCTCTTTATACTCATTTTTTAAACAGACTTTTGCATTACCCTCTTGCGAAAATCCAACCCATTTGGATACCTTGCCAAACTCCATCATGAAGGTCGATCGCGTTGCCTCGTCTTTTACGTTATCGTGAATCCACTTAAACGTCTTTGTGATACCCGTTTTCCAATCTTCAAAATCATCTGAGGTGAGGGCATTATTGGCATCGGCCTGTCTAAACTGCGAATACGTTAACAGATTGTAGAGTTTGCCGGTGTCGGTTTCGCACGTTTCGATCCATTTCTTTTTATCCCAATTTTGTATGATGCGTGGCGTCACGTTAAATTTTACTGCAGCGCTTTTAATGTCAACAAAATCGGATGCGACACTGGCCGAAGTCATCGTGATTTTTTTTGCGGTTACGTTTTTTGGGCGCGCGTGTGCAAAAGTTGGTCGGCGTCTTTTTTACCAAACACCTAACGTGCTCGCGCGTGTTTGCAACACTGGTCGCCATACGTGCGTGCGTAAACGGCGGTAAAAAAAACGTGTCCGCAAATGCGGAATTTTGCAGTCCATCACGCTCGCGCGATTACATGTCGCTGCCTGCAAAAGTTTGAAACAAGGCAAAAAATAATAATATTTTTTATTATTTCTTAAATTATTGTACACGACGTCGTTCCTGCACATTCAGGTTTAAGAAAACTACGTATTGTATTTTTACGATAGGGAAGCCGAATCCTAACAAAGCCGTATGTGATTTTGCAAACACATAAGAAAATCGAAAAAGAAAGAATCACGCAAAAAAAACAAGCGTAAGACCGTTTTTTTACAACATCTAAAATGACACCATAAACTTACAATATTACAGGTTGTACGAAAAAAGTATATAATTTTTCATTATATTTTTGGGGGTTTCGAGGCGACAACGCCGTGCAAATTTTGACCGAAACTGAAGTCGTTTCCATCTGCGTGATTACATGTCACCGCTTGCAAAACGTAGGCATACAATAGAAATTAATAAAATTTTCATAAAATTTAAAAATCGGTATACGGTACCGTCTTTTCTGTACATTCAAAGTTGACGTAAAATACTTACTGTATTTACGAGAAGTTATCGATATCCGTACAACGTAACATGATATTTTGCTAACACTTACAAAAATCAAAAAATGAAAGAATCGCGCAAAAAAACAAGCGTAAGACCGTTTTTTGGCAACATCTAAAATGACACCATAAACTTACAATACCACAGGTTGTACGAAAAAAATATATATATATATAATATTTTTGGGGGTTTCGAAACGACAGCGCCGTGCAAAATTTGACCGAAACTGAAGTTGTTTACATCTGCGTGATTACATGTCACCGCTTGCAAAACGTAGGCACGTGCCAAATAAATGATAAATTTCACAAAAAGTGATATTTCATTTACGTATGTAATTCATGCACATGCAACCACATAAATTTGTCAACTTTATTGTCCAATATGTTCATCGGGATTCCTGTAGACTTGATCGATGGAGGTGAACGGCGTTAAAAAAGGCGTGTCCGCAATCGCGGATTTTTTTATGGGTAATCACGCTAGCGCCCCCGCGTGGCATGTAAATTTGCATTCAAATGGTAGACGACAGCGCCGTGCTGAATGTGATAGAAACGAGATTATTGCATTTCGTGATGCATAATACTGTACACAGCAATTAAAATAAGAGATCGCTAGCACGTACTAAGATGTCTTGCTGTCGGTACCTTTTGAAAAGCGCGTGCAAAAATCGTTTTGTGTACATATCGTAACGCAAAATGCGTGAATATACATAAGTTTGTCAACTTTATCGTGCAAAATATCTATTTATGAAATGGTCCTGCAGACGTGATCGGTAAGAGTGTCTTTTTCGCTTTTTATCTTCAACTGGAGCACTTCCCAAATCTGGCGAAATGTGTACAGCTTCCGCTTCCGGAAGGTACCGCGCGACATCTCGTCGCACGTTTATATTGTCCATGAGTTGGTCATCTTGAGTACGGCGCGGAATGGATATTTCATCGCAAATTTGACGAAAATCATCAGCGGCTGCGCGTAAAGCCGATAACGAAGTATTTAGGCGCGCGCGCACAGTCACGTCCATACCGTCACCCGCGGGCTTGCCCTGCTGCCGTCTTGCTTCACGTTCAAGGGTCACCACTCGGCCGCGCGTATATCCAATAAACGCTTTGTGTATATACGGAGTCACGCCCTTGTCGGTTTGGACGCGCGGAGGTCCATCCTTCAGAGCTTCACAAAGCGTTCGCAGCAGTTTTTCCTTTCTGGCATTCAACTCGCTGATATCATCGGTGCTCGGGTTGAACCTGATGACGTACAACGGAACCCCGCCCAAGCTTTCTCTTATGCCTCGCTCACGCTCGATTTCACTACGCGGTTGGTAACCTTTATGCTGATGTTCGTCGACTTCCAAAACCACCGCGTGCTTCTCGGTTAAGTATACAAAATCCGGGCGGTGTTGCGTTTTGGAAGACGGGAGCGGCTGGTCGTAGTAAGTGGGAGTCTTCAAAATTTCGTATTCCTTTAACCATTCACGCACCATGCGTTGTTCGTGTAGCTGGGGTTTTTTTGCCTCACAACGTATGCAGGCTAGTGTAGACGACGCCACAGGCGCCTGGTTACAATTTTTGCATACGTACCCCCCGCCGTGATGTTTGCACCTGTTGTTAAACTGTCCACATCCGCTGCGTCTGCGCTTGCACCCGATAACTTCACACACGTCATCTCGACAAATATAGCAACGGCCGGTGAGACTCCCAACTTTGCGCACTTCGCACGAGCTGCAACGGTACCCGCCACCGTGAATTCCACATCTATCTGGGTGCTTGCCAACGTTGCACGCGATCTTAGTGCAATGAATCTTTGAACAAGTCGATCTTTCTGGAAGTGGTACATACGCGACGACGCCGTCGCTTGTTTGTGTGCGTAGTAAAGCTTCAGATGCTGTGCCGTGTTTCTTGTCGTAATTTTGCATCATCTCGCTTATCAATTCGGTATTGCCATTGAAGATACTTTTTTCCAGATTAACGTAGTAATCACGAACCAATCGACCGCGTGCGGTTTTGGCCTGTATGCAGAAATGCTTGAAACATTTTACGGTCAGCAAAATAATTTCCCGCACATCACGCTTGGGCATGACGCCTGCCACGTTGAGGTGCGTAAAATCGGGCTTAGAAATGTAATCCACGCCCTCTTCGTACTCTTTTATTAAGCAGGCTTTCGCATTATCCGCTCGCGAGAATCCAACCCATTTGGATACCTCGCCCAACGTTATCAGGAACGTCGATCGTGTCGCCTCGTCCTCTACGCTATCGTGAATCCACTTAAACGTTTTTTTGATACTCGTTTGCCAATCTTCACTAGTATTCGAGTTGAGGGCGTCATCGACGTCGGCCTGTCTGCACCTCGAATACGTTAAAAGATTGTACAGTCTACCGGTGTCAGTTTTGCACGTTTCGATCCATTTCTTTGCATCCCAACTTCGTATGATGTATGGCGATACGTTAAATTCTTTCGCAGCGCTTTCGATGTCAACAAATTTGGATGCGACGCCAACTAAAGCCATAGTGATTTTTTGCGGTTGCATTTTTTAAGCGCGCGTGTGCAAAAGTCGGTCGGCGTTTTATTTTCGCAGCGAAATATGGCGGTGTCCACGAAATGAAACCGCCGATGTTAAATCGTGCATGGTCGTGGTACGACACGAGCACGTCTACGATCATGCGTCCGACTAAGTCCGGGCTTCGAACCAAGCGTTTGCGACGCGCCGCGCACAAAAACGTCTTGGCTTTGGATGCAACGGACATGCTTACGCGACTGCGCGAGTTAGGACTCTTCGATGCCCTAGTGCTGCCCCATTTAAACGATACCGATCGACAGTTGCTGCGCAACACGTGTCGCGTTCTGCACGAGCTGCTGCCTGAAGCCGAACTGCGCGTGCGGCACGTCGTGTCACATTTGCCCCTTGCGACGTGGGCGTTGCAAGGGGCGATAAGTGACAAAGCGGTACGTTTGCGGCTGAGACGTACAATGTGCGAAGCAAGTGCGAGAGTGGGGAATCTTCGGGTGTTGCAAATGGCGCGCAGAAAGCACTGCCCGTGGGACGTAACGACGTTCAGGGGCGCGATGGAGGAGGGTCATTTTGATTTGTTCCAGTGGGCGTACGAGCAAGGTTGCCAATGGGACGGTGAGATACGTAATGTCGTGGCTTTTTTTGCGGCGTATTATGGTAATATTCAGATGGTCCAGTGGGCGCTCGATCACGACTGCTGGGTGGGCGATGCGACAAGCACGGGCGCGGTGATAGGTGGGCAGTTGGGCATGTTAAAATGGTTGTGCGAGTTGGGTTGTCCGTTGCACGATGCCGACGCGAGTGAGTATGCAGCGAAAAGTGGAAACTTGGCGATACTGAAATATCTGAAACACCTAGGGTGCCTGTTCGACGAAAAAACGTGTTCAGCTGCAGCGAGCAATGGACATCTCGAGACGTTGCAATGGTTGCGCGAGCAGGGATGTCCGTGGCACGAAAGCACCTGCGCGAGAGCGGCGCTGTGGGGCCATTGGAAAGTGCTGCGATGGGCGTACGGGCAGGGTTGTTCGTGTGGCGATACGACGTTTTTTGCCGTTGCGACGTGGTCGGCAAGAAATAAACTTAACGTGGCACCGATCCTGGCTTCGGTTTTGCCGAGGTGTGCGTACGCCTCGTTTTTGAAAGAAGAAAAAAAACATTTGCTATTCTTTCCCGAGGATATTACGTGAGGGCACTTTAGGCAAATATTATATTTTCAAGGAATTTATGGTTTAACACAGGTTTTACGCGCGCAGCTGCAAAATGCGTTCTGTTGCGATAAAGCATACACCGTTAGATCCGTGTATCTAAACCCTGTTCGGGCAAGGCTTCGTTTAGCGGCCTGTACTATCGCGTTGTCAATTATGCAGACGAGGTCCTCCTTTTTTACTTGTTCCATCCCGATTGCGATTTAAAATATATACCAAATGTAAATGGCGGTGCGCGACCGCCAGTTTTATTTGCGATCCTGCACGATGTTGTTATACGTGCCGTAAAAGTTGTATACGTGCGGCGCGCCAAGCGATCCAAAAAGTCGGTTCACTTCACGTAGAAACCCCCGCCTCGTAGCGATGTCAAATGCGTCCATCATTTTCAACCCAGCGACGATCGCGCTCGCGTCCTCGTCGTGCATAACATTCTCGCACGCGCTACTAACATCCACCGAAAGTTTGTGCGTATTGATAGCGGCAGTCTCGTACGCTACCGTATTTTTGCCTTTCGTATCCACGTGTGACGTATCTTTATCCTCCGCGGCATCGCGCCGGTCAACGTGCGACTTTTTAGGTATGTTGCGTACGCTTACGCCGCGGCGTTCGCCGCTGAGATAACTACCCAGCGAATGCACGGCCAAGTCGCGGTCGGTGGCCACCGTTCTGGGGCACGTTGTATCTTGGTATCGATCGACCTCAGCGCTGACCGGGTCGACAGCGTCAGCGCCGAACCTTTCGAAAGTACCGTGGGATTTTATTAAACGGGGACGTTCGGGTTTTGCACCGTCCTCGTCCCTATCCCTGTCCTCGAGCCCGCCATCGTTATTAAGCTCATCCTCGTCCTCGTCCCCGTCCTCGTCCTCGTCCTCGTCCTCGTCCTCGTCCTCGTCCTCGTCCCCGTCCTCGTCCTCGTCCTCATCCTCGTCCTCATCCTCGTCCTCGTCCTCATCCTCGTCCACGTCCTCGTTTTCGCCTTCGTCCTCAGCATCGACCACTCCCCGGGCCACGTCTATGTTTACATCTCCGTCCCCGCGTTCGGGGTTGCTATCAGCCACGGCGACGTGATCTGCGCGACCGACGTCGGGAGAACACCAATCGTCATTAGCGCAAGCGTCCGGATTGTCGTCGTCGTCGTCGTTGTTCGACTCGTGGTCGTCGCGCACGCCCGGACTAGCGCACGCCTCATGCTCGACGACTTGATCAGAGATTGCGCGTACGCCCACCTCCGTATCGTCATGTCGCATGAGAGACGACGCGCGCCTGCCGATACTGCACTCGTGAGCGATGGGGTCGTCGTCTGTCTCGTAGTCGCTTCCGTACTCCGCGCGCAGACATGTCCGCTTGACGTGTCGGATGTACTCGGCGGGCATGGTGATGTTGTTCGGCAGCGTCGGGTCCTCGTCGACGTCCGGCGTTCGCGCGTACCACAACGATTTGAAAGTGCCAGAGTCGTATCGCATTTTGCGCTGAATCTCATCTGGCCGTTTGAACATATCGTAGATGTTGTGATCCGTGAGGACCGACGCCGCCGCCAGTAGGTAAGGCCGCTTGTCGAACCACACGTTATTGGCCGGTAAATTGGTGCCCAACATGCTGTGAATATGTTTGCACGCGGTTCGCACCACGTCTCTGTGCTTCCACTTCGCGGCGACGCACATCGCCCCAAACTCGTGCAGGTAGTTGTCCACGCTGAGATTGATTTCGCACGGAAAATTGGGCTCGTTCCAGGCCAAAACGAAGCGCTCGGGATGTTCGTGATCGCACAGTGTGAGCGCGTCGCGGATGAGGTTGATGTCGCCGTTCACAAGCAACGACACGGCGGACGTCAAGGTGTACCGACACGGTTTCCACAGCTGGTCGACCGGGTGGGCCTGATTTAGGATCGCTTCCAGATCCAGCGCGGCGTTGTGCGCAAGGTCCGCGTTGAACTCGTAAAAGGGTACCGCGTTCACGATCAGTCGGGCTTCCACGTCGTCGATGACGGCGGTACGCTCGGCGATGGGCTCCGGCGGCTCCGACGTAAAAAGTTCGGCGTCCTTCTCGTCATCGGAGATCGGATTAGCCGCGTCCAGCTCGTACTTCTTGTCGGTCCACTTTATCAGAAGCTGCACGACCAGGTTGGACTTGCTGTCCTTGCATCTGTTGTCGCATTTTTTGAACGCGTCGAAGCAGTGCGCTCCGTCCCACTTTTCTTGAAACACGTCCTCCTCGTCCGAGTCGTACAACTCGCGCGCCTGCGGCACCAGGCTGAGGTTGCCGCACGTGACGAAGACGATCGCCTCGATCCAGTCGTCGCGTACGGTGCGCAGGTAAGCGCGTCCTCGCCTGGTCTGCAGCATGTCATGAAGCACCAGTCGCACTTTGCGCACGTCCTCTCGATCGGGTCTGCGCCCCAGTTTGCGATTTTTGTAGGTGACGCTCGGAACGAGGTCCTCCGCTTTCAGCGGCGCCAAGCCGCGGGCGGCGTCCATCTCGTCACCCGCGGCCATCTCCGCCAGTCTAAACCGCTCCTGGTCCGCGCGACTCCTCTGCTCACGCCGTCGAATACCTGCGCGTTTGCGTTTGTCTCGCCGTACATAAGAGGCGTTTACAGTTGTCGACGGCGCGAGATCCGTCGGTGCGCCCAGCGCATCGATGGGTTGCACCGCGGCGCGGCTGGCTTTGCCCTCTTTCATGTTTTGCCGTCGAAGCTGTTTAAGACGGCCGGACGCGCGCGTCGCTCCGGACGTAACGGACTGCGAGCATCCCTCAAAGACGTCGCCATCGGACATGGACTGCACGTGGCGTTCTTTCGGCATACGTTTAAGCGATTTGGGTGCTCGGCAGAACATACCATCCGATACGTGGCCTTCAGATACGTCGATGAGCGGTCGTTTTTGCGCTCCGTCGCGTTTTCTAAAAAACAGGTCGACCATGCGCTCGTGATGCGATTGTCCGGGCCCTTTGGTCGTGCCTAAGTCGGTGTTGCGTTTGCGCTCCTCGGCCCGCCGTATGCGCTCGCGCAGGTGGCGCAGCACCAGCGCGACACGCGCGGAGTCGTACTTGGCGCCGCAATCCGCGGGGTCCTCGTGCGCGTACGCGGCAACGGGATCTCGTGTGATCTCCAACCAGGCGTCATGCAGTATGCGTAAGCTGTGGCGCGTCCACCGACCCATGTACAGATTTTTTATGCAGTAAATCCGCAACGGTTCGAGTGCGCTGTCGTGCGCATCGTCGTCGATCTCCATGATCCGATCGTCACGCAGCGCGCATCCCGCCCCCCTTTTTTTGCACGCTATGGGCGTTAGTTTATTTTTTGCGGTCACAAGTTTCGGTGTGCGATATAGATACACGCGCGCACCCGCGAGGTGTTTACGATTTTGACAACCGTCGGACATGCGATTTTTGCAGGATCAATATGAAACGGAAACGTACCACGACGACGTTTATCACGAGCGCGCCTACCAGGCTTACGCGCGGGCGCGTTTTGAACGCAACGCGCCGCGCGCCCGACCGGTTCGTATGTATCATCCGTACGCGCAGTACGCGTCCGGCGCAGACAGAGAACGCCCGATGATGCGCAGAGCGTCCACGCACGCCCGCGAGGATGTTTCGTCCATACACGATCGAGGTCGCACGCGTGATACCGACTGCACGTGTCGCTCGGTGATACCGCTGCCCCCTGACATACCGACCGGACGCCTCATCGGTATCAAAGGTCGCAACCTGAGGGATCTGCAGTCCAAGGACGTGCTCGTGCACGTCAACGATTCCGAGGTGCGCGAACCGCAACAATAGGACCGAACTATCGGCAACTGTTTAACCGGTGGTGCAACTTTTTGATACGTGTTGCCGGCGCACGGTTTGTCAATGGCAGGTCCTAATATCCGCTCGCGACGCCGCGGAGCATCGATACGTGCACGACAGAGTAACCGCACTCATCGAACGTTTGATAGATGAGGACTCGCGCGTAAACCAGGAATCGATGAATCGACGGCCCGATAAATTCGATCGCCCTCGCGCTGGATATCGGAACGGAGGCAAAGCCGCGGCCTACGCCGATACCGAGTGCGCCGCCGAACACGCAACCATGCATGATCTGGATGACGAAGGCGAACTCGAAGAATGATGAGCCCGATTAAATTGTTTCTCGCGTTGGACCGCTCCGGAAATACTTATAGCAAAACCGTAAATTTCGCCGATGCATCCTGAAGTATACCGATATAACCGTATTCAAATCTTGATATCCGCCGCGTGTTATATATCAAATGCAATCCGGCGCGCACGCGTTTCTGGAACTTGATTATTTATGCGCAGCGATCACCACCGGTAACCTCAGATCCCACTGCGCGCGCACCGTCGCGTTTCTGCGAGGAGGCAAGTGCGTCGACGCCGATCAGACGGATCGCTGCAGCATTTGGTGGGCTGGTAGAGACGCGTTAGCGCGTTCGCGCGCGGACGCTAACGGCGATGACGCCCGCACGGTGCTTGTCGCGCACGACATTCACATGTCCACCCAGATAAAAATGTACGGTCGCGTGCCGTGGGATTGGCTGCTCGCGTGCGCCAGAGACAGCTTCGCTGCTCGTCTCGGCTCCACGTGCCGGCACAAATTCGGTAACGTGCCGCGTCACGCGGACGCCCATCGCGTTTCGCTCGCGCAGACGCCTTCGGTGTGTTACCATGTCGTGCGCGACGAGTTGGATCCGATCGTGTCTTTGCTTCTCGATTTTGACTTTGAGGTTACCGCCGATTGGCAAGACGCGCGCTCGCCCGAGGGGCCCGTGGCCCGCGCCGTCCGCGCCATCGAACACGCCTGGCGCGGTTGGTTTCCGGGCTGCGAGGCGCACGTGCTTCTCCTGGAGACGTACTCGGACGGGGGCGGCGACTCGAATCGAGATAAGCCCAGCGTGCACGGCTACCTCTTCGAGACGCTGCCCGATCGCCAAAACCGAGACGCGTTCTGGCCCTTCACGGGGCCCGTATTCGCAAACAAACGCGCGTGCATGGCCTTCTACACCAGTTACCTGCACCCATTGCTACGCAGCGACCCGTACTTCGCGGCCCGCGGTCTGGTGCCCGAGAAGTTCCTGGATTGCGTCGCGGGGCACACAGCCCGCGCGGTAGGCATGGCCAAAACCGGCAGCGCTGGCTCCAAGCACCCGCGCTACTCGCGACTGCGGACGCCTATGGCGTTGAGTTCGCCCATGGCACTGAGGGTGTACCGACAAAACCCCGTCTACTTCACGGGTCGAATGCTGGGACTCTTCGTGGACACGCCCATAAGCACCTTCACATGCGAGGGTCGCGGGGATGACGTGCGACACCTGATGCGACTCTCGGACATCGTAGCGCGGGCGTCGGAGCTGGTGTACCCGGCTTTGTCGACCACCGGCGGGCCCGAACGTTCGCTACCGCGCGACACGGCGACGCAGCGGGAGCGGACGCGGCAGGTCGCGCGCGTGGACACCGTCACCCTCGAGCTGCGCGACGTGCTTCTGCGCGCGTATCGAGCGTGCCTGCGCGTAATCGAGGTGCGCGACGACGTGGTGGATCGCATGCAGCTGGACACGCGCCGGTTGCGCGTGAACATGGACGAGACGGGCGCCGTCGTCGCGAGCGTGCTGGTGTATCAGCGGGCGGACTGCAACTTCTGCCCAATCCGCGATTGCACGATCGTGCACAGCGACGCGCAACGGCGAGTCCCGTTGCGAGCGGTGTACGACGGTACGCGCACGGGCCGCGCGGAGGACGGGCACCGACGAGGCGACGCCGCGAAGATGTACATTGTGTACCAGCTGCTACCGAGATTTCCGACGGTGATCAGGCACTACTGTTGGAAATGCAAGAGCACGGGGGACGCGGCGAGCAAACACGGCGTGGTGGTCGGGGTGTTGACACCGCGCATGACGGCGGACGTGCTCAACGCCGTCGCGAATTGCGTACCCGCGCCCGCTTGAGATGTCGCGCGTGATAACTCATGTACAGTTTGCTTTACAAAAATGTAGAGGTTGGATACACTTTTAAAAATCATATTAGCCAAATGTTATCATACACAAGCTATTGTAAGTTAACTATGCAACAAAAAAAAATCGGTTTTATATACAGTGCGTATATCCTGCAACCTTACCTTATGTAAAAGCACCTCCTAGTGCGTAATACACGTGATATAAATACACCGCACCGTAAAACATTGTACAAAACCATTGCGCCGCGCCAAGATGTCTGTGCATCCGCAATCTCATGCGACATGTATGCAAGCATATGTTGGTCCTTCGGAAGAATACGGGCAGTATTCCGACACCTCTAACGAAGACCCAAGCGACACAGAACCGGACGATGACAATACGTCACCCTCATATTCTAGTGATGACAACAACAGTTCCCATGGTTCCCTCCCAGGCAAACTAAGGATGGCTAAGGGAAAAGGTAAAGGAAAAGAAAAAGTTCCATCCAACCTCACAACCGCAGACGCAGACTCATTAAATGCGGTAGCCGCATCTGCAATCGCAGCTGAAGCCGCAGCCAAATCTGAACTTTTAGCAAAAATAAAAGTATTAGAAACAGACTATAATAACTTAAAACAGGAATTACTGCTTGAACAACAAACTGCTGCTGCAAATAAATTGATTTTACAACAAACAAGTGATGAACTGCAAGAAAGTAATCAGGAAGTTAAAAAATACGAAACTGAACTTCAAGAATCGCAGAAGTTGAACGCGGTACTCACGTCAGAGGTAGCCGAAGCAGAAAATAAAATAGCTTCTGTGAGCGGTAATTTAACAGGTGCGAATGCCGCAAATACATCTTCCTTGGCTATCGCCGGATCGTCAACATCATCAACGGGCATAGCAGCATTAGCACCATCCGCGCCAGCTACTGTATCACAAGCAGATTATGATGCACTCAAACAACTCTGCAACGCAGCAGAATTAACAAATACTATTTACAAAGCGGAATATGAAACATCAAAACAAGAGCAAACAGAATGTTTTGCTAAAAATGCCGAATTTGAAATTGAGGTGCAAACATGCGCATCCAACTTGCAACTATCGAAGGCGACCAACGCGCTCCTCGACAAACGTCTTGAATGCACCGTCGACGCTCGCGACCGCCTGCAGCGCGAGTATAACTTACAGACCCGCAAGGTGCAGACCTTGTCCAACGAACTGAGCACGTTGGCCCATTCGCACCATCCAGCGTTGTACCGCAAGATGCACTTGGGCGCGCTCGCCGCGCCGGCGAGCGTGCACTTGTGCTTCGCGCCGAGGATAGCGGCGGTCGACGAGGGCGGCAAGGGCGTCGCGACATACGTCGACTGCAGCGACGCGCGCTCCGGCCGGGAGTTTGTGTGCGACACCCAGAGCGACCTCCGGGAGTGCGTGCAAGCCTACGCAGCGCAGATTTACAAACAGGACAGCGCGTACCGTCCGACGATCGACCGTCTAGCCGACTCGCGCGACGTCGTGCTTGTCGCGCGCGCACCGCGGTACGCGGTGTTGCTGGCGCCGTCGTGCACCGCGAAAGAGGCGGACGTGTTGGAGCGCTTGTCGCCGGAGGATCGTAACATAAACGACGCCGCGGACGACGGGCGGTACGCGCCTTGGAGCCGCGCGTGCAGCGAAATGTGGACGGGACGATATCAAGTTTTTGAACGCAGAAATCTGCCGTCGGATCTGCGAACCGCTCTGGCGGTTTTGTTTTCTTAAGTTTGCATTATTTACGGCTGCGCATATGTATAAATGACCGCATGCATAACGTGGTGACGCGTGACACGCACCAACATGTCCGTCAATACGGACATGCCGCAACAGCGTTGTTACATTGTGTCGGTCGCCAGAACCGATATATCTGCAAACAAAACCGAGGCTGGCGCGCGACAAATATACACCGAGACTGGCAACGAAACCGCGCGCACAGTTACGATCGCACCCACCAACAGCATCTCGGAATCAGCGGCCGTCGTGCGCTACGTGGCTTGCGTCGACGATAATGAAATATTATCAACATCGAACGTACCGCTACGCTGGTCTGAAATGTTTATGCAAAATCGTGAATTGCGTGATGCTGTTGATGATAACAATTTTTTTGTTAACACAATGCATGAAACACACCAACGTGAAAAGATGTTGTTGCAAACACAACTTGCAAAGGCAAACGAGGAAAACTCATTCTTACAATTGAAATATGAAGACCTATTAAACGAGTACGATCAGCTTGAAGGGATGAAGAGCAACGAACTTGCCAAGTTGGCTAAAACATTACATTTGAATAAAGATGTAAATGGAGCAGACAACGCGTCGTAAAGCTTTGGTAATAATGATATACATATATATATATAAGAAACCTTTATTTATTTATATATATATATATATACGCGCCTTGATGAGGCAAACTGTTTTCGTGCAGCGATATGTTGCGCTGGCTTCGCGAAACCCCCTTCTCGGACGTGTACGAGCTAGTGCTTGGCCGCGATCGCTACGAGGTCGAATTGCCCTGCTCCGACGCATGCTCCGCGCCTCTCAAGGCGTTTATCCACGCGAACCAAACGCACGCCGCACTCGTAGCGGCGGAAACCGACAGCGCAGCGTGCGCCCGGTATGCCGTATGCTGCTCAACGCTGGACGCGATCTTGACGCAGCAGCACGGTCCGGCGGGTAGTTTATGGGGGGTCTGCGTGCCCGCGCTTAACCCCGCGTACGTGCGCGCCTGCGGCAACCTCGCCCGCGTGCGCTGTACGGTGAACGCCTGGAGGTGCGGCCCGCGCGCGGTGTACGTCGCGCTGTGCGATCTCTGCGAGTGTATGTCTGCCGGAAACGCCTGCGGAGTTGCCATGCAAGCCGTCGCGATGCAACGCGAGGTGATTCCGCGTATGACGGACGCGGCGTGGGAGCTGTGCATGGACATGGCGGCTTACGCCACCGCGGTAAACCTGATCGGCGTGACGGCTTGCGCGGTGCACATGGCCAGTTCCATCGCCCCGGATTGCGACTCGGAGCTCAAGCCATGGATGAACCGGTGGAAGCGAGCGTGTACGGTGTTGCAGCGCGCAGAACCCACTCATGCGGATTTGGATGCGAGCGCGTCCGATCACGCCCTGATGACGCGCGCAGCGCTGGGTGTGTCGGAGGTTACCATCGCGTGCACCAACCGGTGCTTGGCGAGACTGCACGACGCACTGACATCGGAGGTGCCGGTGATGCGCGATCGGTAAGAGACCGAGGTGCCAGGCGCTCGCAGATGCGGCGATTTAGCGATCTCGTGGAGGATGGTATAAATAGAATGTTTGCATCGGGTAACACCTACACGGCACATGGGGTTGCACGCGGACACGCTCGTGCATCGTGTGGATGCGGACCCGATACCCGCGCGCTCGCTGGTCCGCGGTATGGCGGTGCGCACCCTCAGCGGCGCCCCGGCGAACGTGGTGTGCGTGGTGCGCACGGACGTGTCGCTCGTACCGAACGGCTGTCGATTGGCAAACTGCGGCGACCGCCGCTGGATAAGCGAATACCACCCGGTGTGTAGAATAAGCGCGCAGCGCGCCACTCGATGGTGGCACGCCAGGGACACCGGAGACGTGCGTTCCACGCCCGAGTGCGCGCACGTCTACGACATCGTGCTGGATCACGAGCACACTGTATGCGTCGGGACCGACCCGCTATTCGGCATCGCCACGCTCGGGCACAGGTTCGAAGACAACTGCGTGCAACACCCCTATTTCGGGAGCGATCGCATTATCCAGGATCTAGCGCGGTTTCCGTCGTACAAACGGAACGGGCTGGTGGATCTTCGCGCAGACATGTTCGTGCGCGACAAGAGCCTCAACGTGATCGTGCGGATACAGAATAACGACGCGAGCTCGGGCTCGTGCACCCTCGCCTAGACGCGTCACGTTTTGCTGAAAATCCGATCAGAATTGGTTCGGATTTTTTTGGCACGTTTTTTGAACCGGACGGAATCAGCGACAAAGAGAAGTGCTTGCATTTTGTGTTACAGATTACAGAAGGTGAAATAAGTACCGGCGGCGCGTTTGATAGACGACCGTGAAAGCATAATACACATTTGCAAAATTTTGCACAAGTCGCTTCGCTTTCAATTACCAAAAGACAAGCTTGAAATGCCATTCGGCGATGAATGACCAAAATTTAATTTTGAGCGACACAGGCGCCCCCGCATTTTTCGATAAGCTCTTCCGTGGCGCTCAGGATGACCCGGCTGTCTTTTTCGATCGTTTGCATGTTCTCTTCGACGAACGACAGGGTCAACCTCTCAGAAGTTCCCAAATGAGCTGTTGGAACGCCCTGCAGCTCGAGCAGCATGGCCTTCGCGTTTTCGTGCATGCTGCTCAATTCGGTGTTTAGAGCGACGAATGCGCCGTTCGCGCGTTTCAGCAGCATCTCCTGCTTCATCAGTAGCTCATCGAGCGCTTTTAGCCTACGCTGCATCGGTCCTTGATTTCAAAACCTTTTGCCAGGGGTATGTATACCGTGCGCTCAGCAATCGCGGCGCGATAGCGTGCGATGAGGTCCGCATATACGTATGCGCATGCGCTCGTTCGCCACGATCAACCCCGAATCGCTTCCGGCGTCGGCGTGTGCTTCATGTCGGCGGTAGCCA
The DNA here is from genome assembly GCA_001247695.2 of Cymbomonas tetramitiformis. NCBI lineage: Eukaryota > Viridiplantae > Chlorophyta > Pyramimonadophyceae > Pyramimonadales > Pyramimonadaceae > Cymbomonas > Cymbomonas tetramitiformis. Next base: position 449 of record LGRX02026367.1, on the reverse strand, counting down.
CCTTATCCTCGATACCGTGCTTAGGCATAGTAAGCCTACCACGCGTATTCTTTTTTCAAAACGTGACCAGATCACAACAAACTCTCTCTCGACCGTCTTGTGTCTTTAATAGTTCGGGAACGAGCCTCGCGTTCTAGTCGACCGGATTTATGACGCCAAATGCACGCATCCGCGTCATCTAAAAAAATGCTTTGCCTGACATGCCAAGGAGTCTCCGAACGTTGTCAACCGAAAAGACTTTGGATTTGTTCTGAACCTCGCTTGCGCGAACAAAGTCTTAGCACGTGTGATGTACTGTATGCGTCCACACGACGACTCATCAAACGCTGTCGGCCGAGGCTTAACCACCTCTACAAAGCGATGCCGGACCACGAGCACACCCTGTGCGTAAGCGACGACGCGCTGGCTGGGATGGCCACGCTCGGGGCGCGCCTGGAGGACAGCTCGCT